>JAJOOO010009394.1:0-20577 GCA_029582685.1 Solanum piurae | reverse complement strand
CTCCAACCAAATTGTCATCAACTTGTGACATCTGGAAATGCAGATTTTCGTCTACGAAACCAGAGAATGTTGGTGAAAATGGGAAAGAACATGTTGCTTCTTTCTTGTCCAAATCGTTTGTATTCACTCTCAGATTTGCTTGTAAGTTCGCGAGCATTTGATTCGATGGTGTTGTTCTTGGATTGTTGGCTTGTTTCTTGTGTTTATGTTTCTCTGGTGATTTTGGTTGTGTAGCAGCTGCAGCACAGTTATAAGTTTGGTTACAAGTATGTGACCCTTTGTATGTGATTTCAAATAGTGCAGGATCATCATCAGACCTCTGCACTTGCTTTGTTGCCCAACAGTTCTGCATTAGTCGATATGTGCATCTGTAGTAACTCCTGCAAACATAGTGAAATCTCGTCGTTAGGACAAAGGACGATGTTCGATTAAATTATGTACTATCAAGAGAATAGAACTGTCAAAATAAGCTTGATTCACGCAACCTAACCGGTTACTTGAAAAGGGTTGGGCTAAGGTCCTTTGAGCTCATTTAAAACTGAGGTCAAAATGTCACACCCAAAAAAGCTCGTTGGCCCTCGAGGGCGGGCCGGGCTAGGCTTGGGCCATTTCAAATGAAGGGCCCGTCTAGCTTGCCGGCCTTTGAGTCGGGCTGGGCTGACATTTTAAATGCTTCTTTTATAAGTGAAGGATTTCATAGCCTTTGAGGACTTAGCTGGGCTAGATTGAACCAACCCGTTTTGACAGCTCTACAAGACAAAATTACTAAAAAGGTACTAGAAATCTTGAAAATTTCACTTAAATTTTTCATTTTTTCCCCTAAAAATGTTTAAAAAGTTGGTACCCTTTTTTAGTAAAATTCTTGAATATAGTCACCTTGGATATTTAGCACCAAGAATGTCTTTTTGCCCATATTTTCTCCAACTATATCCATCATCAGTAGGCCCTTCATATCCATTCTCTGCACTCACTCTCACTTGTTCAATCCATGTAGGCATCTGTTTTCTGCAACAACCATAAAAAAACCAAATAAATTTTAACTCCAATTTTTTTTTAAACAAAAAAAATCAATAATCATCAAAATTCAAATATTCAGTCAACTAATAGTTACAAAAGAAACTGACTCAACTATTAGCTGAGCGACTATCTGACTCGTAAAAATCCTCTAACCTTTTCTTTGAAACATGTATGAAATCTTGATCATCACTTTTAGGATTTTCATCAACAGAAATTGAAGATTCAGGTGGTGCTATAAATAGTGGAGTTTGTGTTACTGAAGCACTAGTCCAATTAAGAATTGACAATGATTTTTCAAATGAAGAAAGAATCATTTGCAAATGAAAATCCAATTCTTGAATTTTATTTGAAGCTCTTAATTGCTTAATATGTTCCAATCCTTGTGTTAATTCATTGATCAATGAATTATATTCACAATTGAATCCACAATCCATTTTCTTGAAGAAGAAAAAAATCTCAAGATTAAAAATGTAATCTTGAAAATAAGTGGCTAGTGAAAATAATTTAAGGTGTTTATGGTTATTTTACATAAATAAAATGTAGTGAAATTTAGAAGTTTCTGAAGAAGGAGAAGAGAAGTTTCTTTTTTTTTTTTTTTGGGAATTTGTTAAGAGAATGATTTGAGGAAAATATGAGTTAGAAACAGCTGAATTTAAAAGGAAATGACATGTGGAGAAATAAATTATAAATTATATTTTTTTATAAAAAAAGTGAGTGTTGAAGTGGAATATAGTTTGAAAGTTGACCGTGGAAAACGAGTTTTTTTTTTATTTTTATTTTTAGACCAGTCTTTGGTCATAAAATCTTTTTTCAAGTGAAAATGTTTTAGTGAACAAGGTCCAAATGCTGACCAATTCAAACTTAAAAAAAAAAAAACTAAATAAATTATAAATCTCTTTCTACATTATCTTCTATTTTTTTCTTTTATGTATTTGCTTTCATAATCTCCATGTCCACATAAAATTGAATTTTATGAGCTGTTATGATCTCCAACTTTTTCTATAGGGAAAGTGATGGGATGATAATTCATGAGAAAGACACATAAGTTTGAATTTGTTTTATGTTTTACATTTGATGTTTGGTAATTGCTGACAAATGATTGTTAATATTTGTGATGGTGCTTTATTATATTGTCTTCAAGATCAGAACAAACTTGAGCAATAATGCAATATGACTCTTCGTAGGGAAAATCACATTCGTAGTTAAGGATCATTCTATGTCATGATTATGATTTCGTGATGATATGATTCTTCGTAAGGAAAATCACATTCGTTTTCAAGTTAAGGATCATCCTATGTCTTGATTATGATTTCGTGATGAAAATCCTGATTCTTCGTAGAGAAAATCACATTCGTTTTCAAGTTAAGGATCATTTTATGTCTTGATTATGATTTCGTGCCAAGAAATTCAACTTTGGGGTATAGGGCATACTTTATTAGAAACAACTTTATATCCTTCAAATTTTGATATCATAGATGTGGCCACTTAATTATCACTTTATTGTATTAATTAATTATTGTTTGTAACAAAAAAAAAAATCATTCAGTTTTGCTTAAATATCAAATAAAGTCAGTATGATGCAATAAAATAGACATTTTACATAGACAACGTCGAAACAATTTTCTGATTATAATATAAATACTTAGTGATTTTCTATGATACTTAGATAGAATTGAATAAATTGATTCGTTTTTGTTTATCTCATGTTCCAAAAAGAGCATGTTGTCCTATAAAATCGTCCCTATTTAGCATTAGAGAATCCCAAAATTAGTAAAAGCAACTCATTAATTAAGACATACCATAATTAGACAACAATATTAATTTAGCACTAATCTATGCCTTTCACCTCACTCTAATTCTAATTCCTTAATCATGTTTGACCAAATGAGTTAAATTGAATCTCTAATAATACTGCATGAAATACTAGTGATTAGGAAATTAATTGAGTTTACTAATTAATTAATCAACTAATTAATTATGTATTTGGAATTTGACTGGAATTTATATTTCTCTTTCTCACATCACATCTACATGATGCATTGTTGGCTTAACGCTGTTAATCTAGAAATTAGTAAAGTCCAATGTATGACCAATTCAAACTTACAAAAGTGGGGTCCATTTGATGATTTGGCCATATTGTTTGACATTAATAACTAAGTTTTTGATAAGAAAAAAGTTGTCTTTATTAATAAAGTCAGAGGTTGAGTTTAATGGATCAAAAATCTGATCGATTACGGTAAAGTGATAAGTATTATTTCATTTTTTAAAAATGAAATTTTAAGTGCAAATAAATTAGTTAGGTCTAAATCGAATAACATATCATTCAATGCATCTTTTTCATGTTTATACATATAATTTATTTTTTAAAGTTTACTTATGAAATTACACTAAATATGCCTTGGCGTTATCGTTAGGTGTGAAACCAAGAACACCAAAATATTTAGAGGATTGTGTGGTTTTGGGGACAAAGAAAAAGACAATAATGAATATATTCAAACATTTCAATTGCGCGTTCTTTTTTTCTATTGGGTAGAATTAAGTCATGAAGATGAGTGTCACATAATTACTCAATATATCCAAATAGTATTATCTCATTATTATTATTATTATTATTATTGGACCTTCTAGGTCTTCCAATGCACTTTTCTACTTTAATGCAATCTTTTTATTGGGAAAATTATATGAAAGCAAATTATTAATTCAAATTAAATGTTATAATTATAGTTTATTTTAATTGTAATTCGCAGCAAACATCCCCTTTTTTTGCCATCTGATTTGATATACAATTAGCCATTTTCGGTATACAATTAGTCATTTTATACATTTCGGTATAAAATGTGTTTGTGTTTGTATAAAGCGAGAGAAAAGTGTATATACAAATACAAATACATATATTTTCATCTTACACACTTATAATTATACAAATACAAATCTTATTATACAAATTACAATATATAAATAAATTTATACAAAACTGAACAATTTGTATAAAATTGGATGTTTGTAGCGAATTATACAAATCAAAAGCTCCATAGCAAACATAAAATTTGCTATGGAGCGCAATTATGCAAACTATAGCTATAACATACAAATATGATTTTTATGTTTGTTAGATGTGAACGTTGCTCATTTTTATTTTATTTTTGGTTGGGCCTTATCTGATGTTCGATACTTTATTTAGGATTCGATTAATTCAGCTTTGTATTCGTAATATAAGTTTTATTCGAAGAAGTAAAACTAATCGAGAATGGAAAAATACTTATTATTTTGACTTTCGTAGGGATTAGTTTGAGCTATATATCAAACTAGATTTTAGGTAAATTGAATCGAACGAGTCATTAATATAGGTCAAGCTAATAATGAAAGGCTAATGATCGTTAATTTTTTCTATTCAATTTTTTTTTCTTTTCTATTTTTAAATAATATTGGCCAGATAAAGAAGGTTTGAAAATTCAAAAATTATGAACCAATCTAGATGTTGCAATTAGGAAAATTCCTCGGATTTTAAGTGTTATATTATTGTTTTCCTCTTTCAAGTTTCAATTATTAATTGTTATTTTAAAAGGTCAAGATACAATTAATTATTTTTCATTTTATTCATAGTCGTAATTGCTCTTGAAAATTACAAAACCTCTGATGATATAAGCATATAAACCGAACAAATCAATGAAGAAAATTATATATTTTATTAAGACATAAATGCTTGATAAGTGGGGCTTTTGTTCACTAAAAGTATTATCCAAACCGTGTTAGAGGGTCAGCCATCTCATGACTCCCAAACTCAACTTGTGATGGATCTCGGGAGACAAAGTGAAAACGTAATATCTTTGGCCCCATACTTTGAAATGCTCCTCCTTGTGAATTGATTGTTCCCCCAAACCTACACGGGTGAACAACTAGAGTGTATTAGGGCACTAGAAAGAACTATGTCGAAGGAACTCAACAAAATGACTCAGTAATTTTGGGAGAAGGAGTGTTCTCTTATCTTTTTAATAGGAAACACATTCACAGTGGAGACAGATTATTACAAACACCAACAATGGTAAAATAGTTTTAAAAATCTTTGAATTTATATTTTTTAAGAAACGTGTAAAAGAGAAACACAACAGATAATTTGAGATGGAGAAAGTATAGTAATAGTTTTGCAGCCCATATTGTTATGAGTTTGGATTTCAGTTGCCTTTTGACTGACTGTTGACTAGTTGAATTATTCTTACTCAAATAAATTTTAAAAAATCATTCAATTATGAGAACTGTAAACATTGTACATAATAGTAAATCTAGTAGTCAATTGGAATTTGGGAAGACCATTCCAAGAGAAAAAGAAAAGTAAGAAAAATTGAAAAGTCAGTATATTATGACTTATAATTATAGAGTTATGAAGTTCGAGTTATCGAAGTGAAGAATTCTTTTTAAAGAGGAGTATGTAAGAAAAATAGAAAAGTCAAATTAAACCAAAAAATGAATCGAATTATTGTAATTGGTGCACCTAACGTATTTCATTTATTTGCCGATCAGCCATTCAAATGAATTAGTCTTTAATTTATGTCTTAAGCAATCAAACTTATGCCTAATAGGGAATAAGTTCTTTAAGGACGTGGAACATAACTTGTGAGATATTATGATGCGAATATATAAACTTAGCCCCACGAGAAATTATTTTCCTCGAGGAGCAAAAATCAAATACCAAACACTAAACTTTCATACTGGACCATCCATTTGCAATGGGCTTATGTGACAACTCTTGCTTTAGCCCAACATGTCCAAATTACACCCAATGACTTTGAAAATTGGCGGTATTGAACTTTTGAC
The DNA here is from genome assembly GCA_029582685.1 of Solanum piurae. NCBI lineage: Eukaryota > Viridiplantae > Streptophyta > Magnoliopsida > Solanales > Solanaceae > Solanum > Solanum piurae. The sequence continues at coordinate 14,748 of JAJOOO010009394.1, read as the reverse complement.
CTCACTTGCATCATGTAAGAACCTTTGCAGTCAAATTAAAAGTCAAAACTTGAAGTATTATCTATGGGACTACCGCGATCAGAAGTTCAAGAGCATCCATCTCCAAGATCATTCTTCTAATTCACTCTTGTTGTTATCAATCTAGAGTAGATAATCACCAAAATGTATATGCAAGTATCCCTTCATTGCCCTCTGTTTATTTATTAAATGTGGAAAAGAGAAGAATATAGGAATTAGACAACTAATAATGGAAACGCATATAGAATAAAGTCGAATTGAGAAGTATTTCAAATTTTGCAAGTAGCACATATTTCATACCTATATAATATTCAAATATACTCTCGCTGCTATTAGAGAGAAAAAAATACTACCAAGCTTTCTCATTTTGTTATTGAGTGACTGTCTCCGTTATGTTGTTGCTAGTAAACAACACTATTTATACCCAACAAGTTTGTGCATTTACAATTCGTACGTACAATACATAGTAAATCTAACATTTCTTAATTTCACATAGTTAGCAACAAAAATAATTGACCAAGTCTGATTCCAAAAGAATTAACAAAAGCCATAAATTATGATTCACGCAACAGACTCCAACATGTTTGGGATTGAGACGTAGTTGAATTATCAAATACTAGGCCACATGTTCACTTGTCTAGAGTTTTCTTCCAACTACTATAGTTCCAAATATGTAGAATTGTCCAAGTTCAGAAAATAGAACAATAAACAGATAACTCAATTATCACAAGGAATAGAATAAAGGCTCACTAAAAAAGCTTTACCTGACAAAAAAAGATTCAAAAATGAAAAGAGCTAGTGATGTGAGGTGTTAAAAGAGAAGAATCTTCACTACCAAAACTAGTATAAATAGACGTCATATGAATGGCTACATCAAGTAAGAGAGCCATAAGAAACTAGAACTCAAATACCAAGAGTCGTTTTCTGTTCAGTTTCTGACGATTATCAATGGCGTCACTTCAGTGCCAAAAGCCAGTTGCACAACCAACTGTCTGCCAGAAAACCACCAACACTGCTACTTGCCACAAGGCGAATGAGCACCACTCTTTGGCTGACAAAATGAAAGACATGACAACCAAGATGTTGCACCACGACAACCATGGTCAGCAATCTGCCTGCCATGGCGCCAAAACTCAACATTCAGCAGGCCATGGCTCCACTGTTATGCATGGAAATCATGCTAAGGGACAGAACACTGCATGCCATGATGCTAAAACTCAACATTCAGCAGGCCATGGCTCCACTGTTGGGCATGGAAATCATGCCAAGGGCCAGAACACTGCATGCCATGGCACCAAAACTCAACATTCAGCAAGCCATGGATCCACTGCTACTAATGGAAATCATGCTAAGGGCCAGATCACTGCATGCCATGGCGCCAAAACTCAACATTCAACAGGCCATGGCTTCACTGCTATGCACGGAAGTCATGGTAGCCACAACCAGCAGACTGTGTGCCATGGCTCAAAGAAGGAAGGGGGCATCATGCATAAGATAGGTAGTCAGCTGAAGACCATCAGGAAAAAGAAGAACAAAGATGGACACTGCAGAGATGGCAGTGACAGCAGCAGCAGCAGTGATGATGAGAGCGACAATGAGAACTGTGGAAGGAAGAAGGTATCATCTAAATATAACCTATTGTCTATTATTGCTTCTGTATAATCTGATGGGCACTGACAATAGAGAAGAAAAAAAATAGATTTCAGTGTTAAATGCTCCCTCCGTTTTAATTTGTTTGTCTGGTTTTGACTTGACATAGAGTTTAAGAAAATAATAAAGACTTTTGAATCTTGAGGTCTTAAGCTAAAGATATGTTGAATGTAACAAAATGCCCTTTAATCTTGTGGTCTTAAATATGTTAAGTGGAAAGTAAGAATTATAGAGACATTCTTTTTTAAACGGACTAAAAAGGAAAATAAGACAAACAAAGTGAAACAGAGGGAGTATTTCACAAAATTGATCTAAAACCTGGACATCCACAAACTGTGAAAGGGAACAGATCACAATGCTCAGTTTCATAAAGATAGCAACTTTACTGTACCCAATTTACCTTGAAGCCTAAATTGTAATTTTGCTTTTGCAGAAGGAGAGCTGCTGAAGAAGTAAGCTGCAACACTCACGTGAGTAAGAGACAGAAGCTATACCACTAATAAACTTCTGTTGCTCAAAAATTATGTACTTTAATTAAAGGGTGCTTGCTATGTGTGTCTCTCCGAAAGAGTCTGGTGTGCTGCATGAATAAATGCAAATACTTCTATTGTACCTATTACCTATAGCCTTTCAAGTAATGAAAACTTGTGAGATCAGTATTTTCTCTTTCTTTTTTTTTGGTGGGGGGGTGGGGGTAAAGTAACCAATATTGCCTCAGGGTGGAAAATGAAATGAACAAACAATGAGCAAAGACATATTTGCACATAATATCAAGGAATCAGTATGAATCGAATATAATAGAGCAAGGATAGAGGAAAGAAAGAGTCAATTATAATGGAATGAGCATTTTCTCCAGCATTTGGAGAATTTTCCAGTAATAGCACATCAGGATTTCAAAGCTGACGAATATAATTTTTGAAGGAGTTGTTAGTAACTAAGCTAGTTTGTCCTCTTTCTACCATTCAAATGAGATAATAACTAAGAAGAATGCTCAAAACATCCTGGGAACTCCAGAAACCAATAAGAAATAAGTTAAATGCAAAATGAAAATAAAAGAAAGGCTTAAACTGTTCAGGCTGTTTTTCTTTGCCGAGGGTCTATCGGAAACAGCCTCTACCTTCAAAGTAGTGGTAAGGTCTGCGTACACTCTACCCTCCCCAAACCCCACTTTGTGGGATTACACTGGGTATGTTGTTGTTTTTTCTTAAACTGTTCAGACTACTCATGAACATATAGTAAGAGAAATTATAGTCTATCAGATATTTGAAGGCTTTGATCCTATTGCATTTTTAGAGGAATAAAAGCAGTAACCAGATGATCATTACAACCAAACGAAAAATGCAATGAGATACACAAAAGAGACGGATGCACCATCCAGACTCAGGGACAGATGTATAGCTTTAAGAATGGGTTCAATTGAACCCACCATTCTTGACTGAAACCATATAAAATGTGTATTTGTGAAAAACACTTGAAAAGGCAGCATAAATATTAAGTTCTAAACTCATATTTTGAAAGAGCCCATGAAGTTTAATTAATTCTTAATTTACCTCGGTCGCATCCAGCCTAAACCAATGAAGAGAGAGTATATTGAAACTAACATACTCCGGACGATAGATTAGGGCCTAGTGGACTATGCATATTTAACAACAAAATAAGGAATGCCTATGTTCATAAAGCCCAAACTGAAAGAGATGGAGAGCAGAGATAGAGAGAATAAAAATCTAGTAAATTACTGATTACACATAAAACCTTTACTGGAGCTTAGGGGTATAACAATGACAACTGCTACTACGCCTCAATTCCAAGAAAGTTGGGGTCAGCTATATGAATCCTCAATTACCACTTAACTTCATTTAAATCATCTCATGCCAATACTATGCAAATACAAGTAAAAAGTATTACAAGTTGTGTGTGCTTTTTAAATTAAAGGTATAGATCTCTGAAAGGTTAAACCACTCCTAGCAAGCATAAGACCTAGAACAGAAGTGCAAAAAATGTAAAACATATTCTCAACTAGCCTATATTGCCTATCTTTTACCAAGTCTACATGAATCCCAAATACTGTAGGTCCTTGAGACAACTTTGTTTTATGTGATTTTAAGGCTACCTCGTCCTTTTTTAAGACCTTCAGCCCATGGTTTCACACCTGTGCATAACACAAGACATGACCAAACCATCTCAAGTGACCTTCTCTCATTTTATCCTCGATGTGTGCTACTTGAACCTTCTTGTGAAAGTGATCATTTCTAGCCATAGTTCAAACCTAAGAGATGTCGACAACCCTCCACAACTCTCAGCTAGTAACCTTCAATTTAGAACACCAGAAAATATTCACTATTTACAAAAGATAATAATGATTAATAGTTTTTCCATGCTTTCAAATGAAACAATATCTTGATTCGCCTTCATCTATAAGTCCAGATGAAAATAAGTTTCAGCACTGCTTCACTCAAAATTTACATTTTGATCCTTCTAAAGGGGATCATTAAATTATTAGCACATCAAAATTTCAATATTTAAATAGCAAAATAATTCCAGCATTTCCTTTTCTTTTTTGGGTCTATTTAATATGCAAGTCTTAAGTCTGAACGGAACAATTTCTACTTGTACTTTTTCAAATGAAACAGGAGGAAGAAAAGATAGGGGAATCTCAAAAGGATAGCAACCAGTCTTATTCTTTCTGAATTTTTTGTAAAAGCCAAAAGGTCAGTTCATGGGCTACATTACCTCTTCTTCATTAAGCGCAATATATGTGTGGTGGATGCAGTCAAAAGCTCAGCTGAAGGATTTGGAATATAAACATAAGAAAAATAAATTGGCCTGGAATAGAATGAGATGCTCTTCAAAGTTTAGCCTTTGGCAGAAAAGGAGATTCAAAGATGACAGGACAACTGATGAGAAATAAGAAAAGAATCCCACCACTAATTCATGTTTCTATTGCGTACATGTATATATATAAAATATATATATATATCAATCATCTGTGAATATCAAGCAAAAAGAAGGCAATAGTCCAGAAGACAATATCTTTAGTTTCAATTCAATCACTCATGGCATCAGTTCAATGTAACAAGCCCACTGAGCAAAACAGTAATCATGTTCAATCCTCCACCGTGAGCAACAAGACTTGCACTCCAACTAGCCAAAAGGCTGTTGGCAACAAGACCAACACTCCGATGAGTCAAAAGGCTGTTTGCAACAAGACCAACACTCCGACTAGCCAGAAAACTGTGTCCAACAAGAATAGCACCCCGACAATCCAAAAGACAAACAATGAGAACCACTCTTTCGCTGAAAAAATGAGAGAAATGTCACACAAAATGTTTCACCGTGAACATCATACTCAACAGGGCCAGAAAGCACACATCCAAAAAGGAGTTCAGCCTGTCTGCCATGCGTCCTGTGCAACTCATAGCACTCATGCTAACCATACTACAACTAATGGAAAGAAAAAGATGGAAGGCCACTGCATGCCTATGAGGAAGAACAAACAAGAAAAATACAAGTTCAGTGACAGCAGCAGCAGCAGTGATGACAGCGATAATGAAAAGTGTGGAAGGAAGAAGGTATGATCCGCAATCTTTTACGAATCATTCAGAAGACAATTGTGTTAATATAGCCCTTTATCTTCATATAAGCCTAGTAGGACACTTCACTTGCAATTATGATCACGACTACAAAGTTTTTTCTGAAGTAACATGTCTTGAAATTTTTAAATATATGTTTTCCTACTTTTGAGCCGATAACCAGAGCACATCAAAACTTTTCTTTACTACAACCTAAAATTCTTGTTTTTGGTGTGAAGAACTAAGAGAGGAATCATGCAAAAGATCAGCTACAAGAAGTGCAAGGATGAAAGCAACTTGAATAAGGCATATTTCATCACTATTTCTTATACGTAAATGGTGGAATGATGTGTCATGTTAGTAAGTGTTTATCATTTTACTTATGCAATGAAAAATTTCAATGTTGAATTTTAGCGATCAGAAGAAAGAAGATTTGTTCCATTAATAAGCCAATATGACCATATAATCGCATACTTATTAGCATTACTTAAACCAAAAAAGAAAATGGGTGGTGAGAAAATACCTTATGAACAGGGTTGCACATATAATGACGAATGACCACCTATTTTCTTTACAAAGCTTATAGAAAACATAGAAATCCTTATGAACGGGGTTGCACATATAATGGCCATACGTCTTGGCTATAACCAAAACCACAAACAAATTTTCAGAAACTACTTACAGGAACTTGCTATTTCTTTAAGTGAGTATATACCACATTTGTCGTACATAAGCTTGGACCACTGATGAAAATGAGCATTGACGTAATGAAATCATAGCGAAATAGACAAACAGGATACTCTTGAGGTGGACAAAAGAACTAGAGGCTAAAGCTTCAGATACTAATTATTAGTAATACTTCACAGGGAGCAACATTTGTAGATATGCTATAACAATGCCATAAGAAACTCCCCCCCCCCCCCCCATCCAAAAACAAAAAGGAAAAAAATCCTATACACTACAAGGAAGCATTCACGAACCATCTTTGCGCAAACTGGACAAAATATTTTAAACTATCAACCGTTTCTTACCATTAAGTACTTCACCCCTCTTTCACATGATTAGAAACAAAAGTTGCAATAGCATGAACAGCAAGCTTTTCAGCTTCCTCTTGGGTGGACTCAGTCAACTGCAAGTGCTTTTTGCCAATTTTGAAGGAGTGATCACCACCGTCTATCACATATAATTCATTAACGCACTTCATTTTCTTTCTTCCAGCTTCCAGCTTCTTGAGTGGACAAAGCCTATCTTTGCTACCCTACATGAAAATAAGCCATAACATTTATACAAAATCTCGAGCATGAATAAGTTTACACTTAGCACCATCACCCCCTCCCAACTCCCAAGCAACAGAATTTATATTATTATAGTAATGGCTGAGAAAACACGACTGATTGAGCTGTGAATAATATAACAAAGTTAGCTATACCTAGCAAATTAGCAATGAGTGCACAAAAGCAGTCAAAAGAAATCATAATGAAATGTATTTATGTATGCATATATGTCGATTCAAATGTATATCTCAGCCCCACAGATACTGTAAGCAATTCAGATTTAGCTAATGTGTGTCCATTCTTGTGCGTATTATTAAAAAATAATGCCTGTCTAACAAATACGCCTCCATAAGATGGACCGTTTTGTCCATGAGATACGGATCCATCTACAACAAAGTGCTTTTACCTGAACGAACATAACAGGTACATCAATTTGTAACAGCAACTCATCTCGTGCTGCACCATTTGCACCCTGAAAGATTTGCGACTAGACTTATAAAAGAGATTTTATTTAAAAATGACTGTGTATATATTCAATAAAAGATAACTACTAAAATGGTAAAAACAACTATAATAACGGTAAACTTCGCATGCCTATATATGCTGTAAATATATTCACTGCAGTACATACCTACATACCTAAACAGATCCACCTTTATAACCATCTAAGTAACGAACATCATGATCATGAATATCAAACTCAAAAACTAATGTTATTGCCTTGGTTCTTGATTTAGTTGTTCAGGTGTACCTGCACTTAGTTTATATGACGAGCAGTCTAATCTTAATAATCAATTTAGACCACTCAAGATGGACAGAAACAAAGCACTTGATTTTGGAATAAGACTGAATGTAGCACATCATGCAAGGAACATGTATAAAAACATCAAAAGCAAATTGATTCTTGAGTGCAACCAATTGTGCATATATGAGTGCATCGATGTAAAGTGTGTAGAAAGTACATTCTCAAAACAATTTGTAGCCTCCAACGACCAAAAAAAAAGGCAAGTATTCAAGAACTTTACATCGCAATAGATATCAAGAAAGATTAGAAAATAATTTCAAGTGCTAAAAATAAAAAAATTAGCAACGAGAAAATTAAGAGATTTTCTTCTTATTATAACTTGAGATTTATTTAAAGGTGACCGTTATTTTTCTCCAAATTCAAAATAGTAATGGACTTTTTGACTTATGGAAAAGATATTAATGAAAAATTGTAGAGCAGCTCCTTTGTTTCAAATAGAGAGCATAACAATCCAGCTTTTAAAACTAGAAGAGAAAAAAGATATTTGAGTTGGTGTTTATGACACAAACCAACTGGTGTCCAACTGTCATCCCTGTGAGGATGCAAAAACAAGCTAGATTTAAATCCAGCTTACTAGCTTGTGAAAAAAAGAGATGCAAGTTTTTATAAGCTTTAAAAAACCTTTTGGTTGTAAGCTAAGACTAAAAACTCAATCCAGCATGGGAAACATACAAAAATCCATGAATTTATGGTGGGATAAGATTTTCAGTATGTTAGAAGCATCATCTTTCCGCCAGCATTGGTTTACTCGAATTATTTGGACGCGATCTTCCAAAAGGAACCATCATATGAACGTCAGCAAAATACATGTTGGAGGTAGAATCCCGGCAAAGCTTTAAAAAGATTAGACATAAATCTTCCAAATCAATCATCATTAACTCATCCAGCTTTGGGGGGAAAAGGAAAATGAAAAGTAAATAAAACAAAGGTATACATTTTACATGCATCAAAACTGAGCAATAGGAATTAGAGTTGTGATACAGATGGGTAAGAAGGACCGGAGTATTATCAGGAAAATAGATAACCTTTAATGGGTAACCCAAGCACACGATAGCTGAAGCACCAATGCCATTAACAGCAACCATGCAGCTAACCCTACAACAAAAGAGGACATTTGTTGCAGGTATTAATATGGACTTAAATGTCATTACCTTACACTTCATCAATTCTCTAGTGCACCAAGGCAATAAAATACATTAGATCAGGCAATGCACCCAAATAAGCATGGCTATGTGGAATATTATATATATATATATATATTTAGAACCTTCCTGAATAATAACTAAAAGAAACAATTCAAACACTGCAATCAGAAAGTAGTAGAGCATCCAGCAAACCAAATTTGAGCAGTAACTCATACTAAAAGATAAGAAATCTACACATAAGTTACTTGTAAAATGCTACAGAGATCAGAATGAACACATACTGAAATACATATGTCAAAAGAGGTCTAAAAAGGACACGGACATCCTTTCTGACTACAACCCTGATACATAATTTGAGCTAGAAACTCAACTCAACATGACTTACCCTTTTTATTATTGACAAAGGTTAGAATTAAGTTGTCTGGATGACATCAACTGATTTCGAATAAAACAGGTGAAAGTTCCAAAATGGAAAAACTATGGTTATAGGAATACAATAACACTTGTAGTTGCTACTGTACTGAGAGAAATATTGAAACATTGATGGTTATACATGGTGTTCTGAATGCATGCAATGATGATCACCTTGAACCCATTGACTTCCCTGCCAAGATCAGCGGATGCCCAGGGTATTTAGCAGCCACCTCTTTGACAACATTAGAGTGAAAATCAACCAATTTGTCTGCCTTGGGGGGAACCCTCCTCTTTCCACCAGACATGTCTGCCATAATCCATAGAATTTCAGCAAGAAAATATGTGCTATAGTTCTCACAAGAAATCATTTGATATATATATGTGTGGTTAAAGTGACCCATAAATCTTACATGGGTAGTCAAAGGTCACAACTTCAGCAGCGTTCAGTTCCTTGGTCAACATATCCTTCCATCTTCATAAAGCAGTCATAAGTTAGCACAGAAGGTTTATGCTACTTATAAAGCATGTAGCAAAATTCTAATTTTGGAAAGGCCATTTACAAGTAACTAACATGCTTTCTTGAAGTGTCTGGCATGCATGGAAGAAAATACCATACAAAATCATATAAGTCGGCTAATCGAGTAGTATAGTTTGGTTATTTTTGTGTACCAAATAACAACTATGTCTATTAGTTGATTGAAGCAAATGATATGGAGTAAAAGCCAGAAAAATTGTAAGGCAGAAATCGTCATCCCTCCATAAGTAACAAAATTCATTTTACTCTTCCATAATATTTGTTTTCTTTTTGTAGTAATCGATTTCCGTTACACCTAACACACTTTAAATCCCAAATTGGCTGATTAGTTATAGGAATCCATTCTATGTCTATATCTACAGTTAAAAACTTTTTTTCCAGCTCGACATCAGTCTACCGCAACCCTTCTCCTTCACCTAAAATTAGAACCTGATACGTTTAACTCAGATGGGCGGAATTTAGCTACAGGGGTGGATTCAGATGCCTGTTTACAGATTCATGTGAACCCAATATTTGACTATGAACTCAGTTATCATTATAATTTTAATTTGACATAGTTGTAGGAACCTACAAAATTTAAAATTTTAGATTTGTCTCTGCTTAGCTATGTACATAAAGTGTATCACATATTATGAAATCAAAATCCATATAACACTCAAATATTAATGCATGTAACTAAAAGCGAAACTGCATATAAGAGAGATGACCTGATCATCCAATCGGAGGTGGAAGGAGCACCAGCACCATGAGAAAATACCACTACTGGTAACTTCTTTTTTGAACTTCCATTTACCTCTGCTTCTTTTTCCTCTTTCACCTGTTGCTTTCTTCTATCTTCTGGTTCTTCTGTCTGCACTGTACGTCTTCGCTTTGAAGCTCTTCGGGTCAGCATTGGTACCGATTCCGGTGGATACAACGCCGGCGGAATTGGATTTGAACTACCGGAAAAGTGATGCCGGAAATGGAATTTGACGCCTAATTTTGCTGATATTGATTTTTCGCGCCAATATTTGGGGAAGTTAGCAAAACGGTGGAAATATGGGCTGGGCTGAAAAGAAGATCAAAAGAAATAGACCCATGGACTTGGATTTATTTTCGGAATCTTTATAAAAATAGTCGGTTAAATTCATTATTTGTTTTTTATGGTCGTTATACATAAATTATAAGTTGATTATACACAACTACACATATATTGTGCATGATGTAATTTTACATAACTCGGTGGATGGAATTTTAGGTTAATTATTCTTTGTTTTCTAGGAGCTTGAAGACTTTCAAACTATTATTTAAGGCGAAAGAACTTGAATCACGATGACATAATACATAATATAATTTACAAATGACATTTGCTAAGTGTGTTTTTATAGATAGCATTTTTAAATATTTTTGTGAATACATTTTGTCACTCGTTGAATACGTTTTATAAAACGTATTTAAAATGCAATTTACAAATTGATTTTCCTAAATGGAATTTGCACACAATTCACGTTTTTTTCCTTTTGAACATTAATTTTATTTCTTACTATCTAAGTTTGAAACTAGTTAAGAATAGACGTTACTATTTCGATCTGAATTCAGTATTGATCATGTCCAATCCCCTTCATGACATGTTAACTTTTGTTAGTCATACAAGTTGCAAGATATGGGTTATATGGATTACACAAATATGGTTGAGATAAATTAGGAATTAATTAATTAAACTAGTTTATTTTTTTATTTATGAAAAAAATAAGACCCAAAACTTCCACCTTCTTAGGTAGATTAGCTGTATTTGGATTGGTTGACTTTTGAGTTTTGACCAACTATATATAATCAAGGGGATTTCCCTAGGTCAATTGTATTTTAATTCCCAAATAAATAATTAGTCATTTTCAGTCCATTGTTTTTTGGCTTTTTGAGACTTGATTAAGACTAAGTAAATTTTGTTGGCATTAAATCTTTTTGATAATGCAAAGAATTAAAAAATCTTGTCAAACCAATTTAACATGTTGCAAGTTGCAACAATATTTATTTATTTATTTGTAACTAAAAAGGAACAAAAGTCCCTCGTTGCTCTTTTTCCTCTCTTTATATTGATTTTTTTTTTATTGAAAGCTAAAATTGATCGTGCTATGAGCAGATAATTCCAAATAAATGGTAAGATGTATATGGGTAAGAGATTTTGCAGATGGGGAGAAACTTACAGAAGTAAGAATTGGAAGAGGTGAAGGAAATCCTACGAATTGGATTGTTCGTATGTCCAGGGGACAAATCCTATTTGAAATGGATGATATGAGTTTGTCATATGTTCGACAAGCCGCTACATTAGCGGCACATAAACTAAGGGAAAACCCAACCCTAGAGCCAGAACACAAACACCGACCACGAAGCTCACTCGCTTCAGTTCAATATCAATATAATAGTATTTTTTTTCCTAATGAATACTATCAAAATAGGTTTGATCTCGTTAAAGTAGAAAGTGTGTACGCACTCATCACGTACATGACCAAAAGTTTTCATGGTCAAGCGGGAATTATTATGATCGTTTTATATAAAAAATATAACATTTAGATATGTTACACTTTTATTTACAAATACTAGCATGTTTTGTATCTTGAGAGCTTCCATCATTTTCCTCTCTTATTGACACAAACTCACTATTTAAAATTGAAGGTGAAATTTTTTTACCATCTGAATAACGTCCTCTCTCGTAACAAATAGCATATGAAAAGTAAAAAGGACGATGAGCTATTAACCCCACAAATACAATAATGTCATGAGAGTTAGCAAGTTGCACTTTAACGTTTGTCAAAAAATGGTAATATTGCAGGTAAAAATGTTGTCCTTCAATATAACCATAACTAGATAAAAATTTAAATAAAGTGCTCACATGAATTCAATTTCTTCATTTTTAGGTCTTCAAATAGGGCCCATATTGCTACTGTTACACACACAACTTGTTACACTGTCTGACTTACCAATATTATTTGTTCATCACATTTGTATGTGGTGGACTACAGCTCAAAGTGTTGTGTATGTGACTGTTTATCTTTTCACTATAGGACCACAAAGTTTTTTTTTTCAAAAAAAGAAATCATTGTAGTTGGTTCTCATGAAAAAAAATGGTTATATTTTTTTTAATTCTTCATATAAAGGTTCGAACAGGATGGTGGTTAGTTTTCCTTTTTATTTTTAGTGGGTGGCAAGAATAATTCGTCTAGCATCAACATGAATTGATTAGAGATAATTAGGATTATTCCTAGTCGATCGCTATTTTTTCCTATAGTAATTATTCAACAAGAAAGGGAAAGACCATTAAAAAAATAAAGGAAACCCCACCATGAGATCGATGAATTAGCTAGGAAAGAGAGCATCGAGCATAGTTTTTATGCATGTCACACGAAACTTTTAGTTTTTTTTATTAGAGTAGAGAGTGCGAGAAAGTAGAAATATAATTATGACTTATGATCGTTATTATAATCTGGAAAGACTGGAGTAGTATCTTCATAGCCGGAAGGAATTAGTCTCCACTAGGGTCATTCGAAGAACGAACAAGAAAGGGTTAACATTTAAGGCTAAAACTTTGAGGGAAAAACTTTGGAATGAGAGGACGATCCTCATGGTAATCTGATCGTATGCCAAACCAACATAGTTAAACAGATATATTAGGATGTTTGAGAGAACCATATTGAAGAATCTCGCCAAAATTACCTTATAACTTCGAGAGAAAGAGTATTCTTGATTAAGAAAGCGAAAGCAAGAGTAAGGTTTTTCTTTTCTCCTTTTATAAATATATGTTAAAACAAGTATTGTGTATATATATAGGATGTTTGTGAGAATCATATCAAGATATCTCGCCAAAATGATTTTTTAACTTCGAGATAAAGAGTATTCTTGATTAAGAAAGCGAAATCGAGTACGCTTATCAATATAGGATGTACATGTCCAAATTGTAGTATTAGAAAGTCATCAATTAATGATATTTGATTACAATAAATTCATGAGTACATCCACTTTTATCAACGAAAATTCATCATCACAATTAAATATATGTAACAATGATGAATTTACTTACGTTATTTAGCTCATAATATAAATGATGCATTAATAAAATATAACCCCCCCCCCCCTCTTTTCCCTTCTTCTCACTTTTTTTTGTTGGGGGTGGGGGAATTTTTAAATCTATATATTAAATTTCTCAATAGTAATAATAATAATAACCATCCAAGACATTAAGCAAGTTCTTGATTTTTCTCCACAACCCTCACTTCTTTTGCAGATCTAAGCACATTGGCCTGTAATCATAAAATAATATTCATGTCATTTATAATAATATATAATATATAGTATTAATTATAATTAAGAATATACAGAGGAAATTAATTAATTAATTAATTAACCTGATGTTGAGTGATTTCAACAGCAAATCCATCAACAATAACCAAAGACAATCTCTTGTTATAGGTTCCTGCCTCAAATGTATTTGCTAACAGCTCATCATGTTTATTGCTTATGTACACATCTAGCTCATAGCTTCCCTTCTTTGTCCTATATATGTATCGAACTCAGAGAAGGATTCGAGATTTTTAGGACTGATGAATTAATCCATTTCTTTAGGAAGAAGTTGACGTGTCGAAAATGTTATTTTATTTTTTATTTATAAAAGAAAGATAAAAATACAGAAGAAATACTTACCTTTTGGATCGAAGACGCTCGTATTCAGGATCATAGTTCATGAAAACAAAGTAAAGTTCACTCTCTTCATTTGCCATTTAATTTCTCCCTTATATTTTATTTTTCTTTCTTATTTTATCAAATGAAACTCAACATGAGGGGTGCTATTTATACCTATAGAGTCAAGTCAACATACTTTTTAGGCATAATACATAAATTAGACCCTAAACTTGGATTCGAATTTTAAGTATGATCTCTAACTTTTAAAGTGCACAAGTAGGCACTTCAACTATCAAATTCTTAAACAATAAAACACGTGAATCCAACCTGGCATAACGCGTGATTGAGACGCAATTTAGGCGCGTCAGAAATAGCGGAAATGACAATTTTACCCTTAATGAGTCCCTTTTAAATATATCTTTATTCTTTTCAAATCAAAATCCCATTTTTCTTCTTCTTCTTCCTAATTCTAGTACTCAAGCTTTTTTTCTCTTCTTGTGCACAATTTCTGGTCGTTTTTTAAGAAATTAGCGCTAGAAAATACGACCCTACCCTTTTGTATTTTAATTTCTTTTTTTTTTAATTATAAAATACGTGTAATTTTTTAATTACGTGGCAGCCACTGAGTGGCTCAATAAGCCATGTAGGAGCGTTTGTATATCACACAATTTGGCTGTTGGATTCG
>JAJOOO010009393.1:0-35982 GCA_029582685.1 Solanum piurae | reverse complement strand
CTTAGGGTGACTTGAGATAGAGGCTTAAATGGTAATGAAGGAATTACTTTGCTATCTTGTTAAGTATTGTACACTTGTGTTAATTGAGTTGTAAATTATGTGAATATGGTCTTATTTGTGAATGGTGACTTGAAATGTGGGTTTGTGCTTGTGGTTGTAAAGGTTTGTTAAAGAAGGTCTTAAAAGCATAAATTCCTTGTAAAAGTCCGTTGTGCATGTTTTCTTGCATGGTCATAATACTTAGTACTTATTGCACTAATTCCATATTTCTCTTTTGTTACAAGTGTAGGTGGTGTAAAGTGAGGAGATCTTTGAGGAAGTTTGGGATATTGACTCTTCTCAAGAATCTTGGTATGTCCTCATATATTCGAGGACATAGTTGTTACCTTTCTAGTATTTCCACTTAAACATTGTATAAGAATTATATTTTGTTGTAAAGGGCCGTGTCCCTAAGATGTTCTAATCGTGTCTAAGATGGCACATGAGACTTAGAAATTCTACTTCGTTACATTTGAAAGATTTTATGAGTATCATGAATTTGTTTTAAAAAGAGTTTTTTTATTCCTTACGGTTTTTATTACCGAATGCGATGAATGAATGCTAAGGCTTGTATAAGACCTCCGAGAGGTCGAATACGCATGTAACGGCTAGGGGGTTCTCTCGGGTCGTTACAAAAAGATTACTATCAAGCATATGCAACTCTCAATCATGCTAAAAAAGTTTTAAATGATGACTAGCTGGTATCAACCCAAGCTCATGATCACTAGTAATTTCTTTCTAATGCAAAACCATGGTTCAAAAAATGCATCCAGGTGCCCTCACACAAAGAATGATTCCATACTCTCACAAAAAAAATCAATAAAGGAGTTAGGAATCAAAACAACTCTCACACTACAAAAGAGAAATAAGTGGAAGATTCATCCCATAGGTTTACCCATATTTTCCAATCATCACACAACCTAATTCATGCAAGATCTCAAAGGTCTTTTAGGCTTGTAACGGGGCTGAGGGTAAAGGTATGGTTAATTTTGATCATTGACTTGACCTTTTCAAAACATTGTTGTATTCATTTTCACCTCTTCCAAAGTTCTTTCCATTCTTTTCACTTGGAGACTTAAACTTCAAGTTTTCAATCAATTTATTGTCCGCCCCTTTTATTTCCTCAAACTTTATTTTTCATTTTAATTTTCAAACTTTTACTCATTCCAAATAATTTTTTATATGGAGGGGTTCCTTCTTTTTGTAACATACTTCCAAGTTGAGTCTCACTCTTTCTTTTTTTTCCTTCTACTTGGATTTCTTTCCTCCTTCCTTTCCACACCACCAACTTAGGCTTTCGACCGAAGTTGGTTATTCAAACAAACCAATGCTTAGAAAAATATGTATGGTGAGAAGTTCGGGACAATTCAGCTTAAGAGGTTTCAACGAGGTTGACAACAAATGGTTCAAGCTCAAATGGTGCCAAAATAGTTGTACACCCTCACAAGGTAATCACAAAAAGTATAAGCATTTCGGTTTCCTCTCAAAATTTGTGCCCAAGATCATTTCTTGAATGCACCAAGGCAAGACAATAGTATTGACAAGGAAAATTCTAAGATTCAACAAGCATGATTTCAAGTAAAACCTCAGCACACAAGGCACTTCAAACACAATAATTTAGCACAACTTTACAAAATAAAAAAGTTTGCATGCGATGTTCATTGCAAGGCTCACATCCCTACACAAATAGTCAACATAAGAATCAAAATGATTATTCAAAAGTGAAACCACACTAATTCCATATTTCCAAATCAACGCAAAACACATTTATCATCATGAGTACTATTCAAGACATCGATATTAAACACAATTATTCCTCAAACATCAACACTCACAACTCAAGCATTCTTAATCATTTCAAAAGTCCACACTCATGGGAGAATAAGTAGAGAAAAAAAAATGAAATCAAGCACACAAAGAGTGAGTGTAAGCACTAAAAGTGCTCCTCACCCCACCAAAATAAAATAAAATAGTGTCCTCAATTCTAGAAGTAAAGAGAAAAACAAAGGGTGTTCGGCTCCCTCTGAGAAGTTAGTTAGCATCCCTAAGCTTGCTTATCAAGTTATGTGAGTTGCCCATCATGCCCAACTCACCGACTTTGCATGTAGGGATCAAGGTTGTTCCAACTATGTCAGGAAAAATCATTAATGAGCGCCTTGTGGGATAGGTGGATTGCCGAAACTACCCACCGATTGCCCAAAGTGATAGTGTTGTTACTTGAAATCTCAGTCCAAGAAGGCGGACTGAGTCGGGTACACCGATAGTGCTCGGTGAAGTACCTTTTTGTATTTCAATCCACCAAAGTTGACAAAACCTTCACCATTTATAATTCCCCTAAGGGTGAATCTAGAGGTAGTTCCCCTCCGAGATCGGTGAATTGCTTTACATGTTTGTGATCACTTAGTGCTCATTATCTTCTTGTACAGGTGACACACATTATAGAAAAGAATGAACAATTCTATTGCCTCCCAAGAAGCGCTTGGTTTAACATAGCGGCACAATATGGACATGCTCTCAAGCATCATTCAGGTACACCACTTCAATAACTCTTACATCACGACTCTCCCCAAAGTAGAGTTTCAACCGTTGACTGTTAACTTTGAATCTGATACCCTTAGTATATTCAATCTCAATTGCTCCATTTCCATACAATCTAGTCAGCTTGTACGGACTAGTCTACTTTGATTTTAGCTTTTTCGGGAAAAGTTCCAATCATGAATTGAATAGGAGAACTAGATCACCTACCCTAAGCTCCCGATAGGATTTGGCGTCATGCTAGTGTTTAACTTTCTCCTTGTAGAACACGGATCTCTCAGATTCCTTCAATTGAAATTAATCCAATTCAAGTAGTTAGCCAACATGATTCTTCAAAGCCAATTTACAATGCCCATGAGGCTTTGTGCTTTAATTCAAATTACAAGTAACAAGCCTTTCCAAACACCAATTGGTATGGCGACATCCTAATAGGAGATTTGAAGGTTGTTCAATCATCCTAAAGTGCATCATCGTGCTTACTGGACCAATCAGTGCGGTAGATATTCACTCTTTTAGCCAATATATTCTTTATTTCTTGGTTAGACATTTTAACTTGTCTACTTGATTGTGGGTGCTACGGTGTGGCTACCTTGTGTTTTACCCCATACTTAGACAAAAGTGCTTTAAATTGGCGATTATAGAAATGGAAATTGCCATTACTTATAATAGCCCTTGGGGTACCAAACCTTGTGAAAATATACTTCTTGAGAAACTTTGTTATACTCCTCCCTTCATTGTTAGGTAATTCTACGACTTCTACCCATTTTGACTGCCACTAGGATGTATTTGTTCCCGAAAGAGCTAGGATAAGGTCCTATAGAAATCAATTCCCCACACATCAAATAGCTCAACTTTGATAATTTGTGAAAGAGACAAGTCCTTCTTGAAATACTCCATTGCACTTGACACTGCACATAAAACTTACAGAAAGCATGAGCGTCCCCGTACACTGTAGGACAATAAAAACCACATTGCAATACCTTTGAAGTTGTACAGATACCTCCATGATGCCCACCTGCCGGTGAAGTATGACAATCTTCAAGTATCTCTCGCACCTCTACTTCAAACACACAACGCTGGATAATATTATCGGCACATTCCCTAAAGAGATAGGGTTCATCCCACACATTCTTTTTCACGTCAAACAAGAACTTTCTCATTTGATTGATACTCAACCCTTCAGGTAACAACCCACACTCAATGAAGTTTGCATAATTGACATACCAAGGAACTGAGGTTTGAAAGATCAACATCAATTATTCATCAGGAAAGGCATCGAGTATGTCTCTTCCCTCAACCAACACAATATTTGATTGTAGCCTCGATATGTGGTCAGCCACTTAGTTTTTGCAACCCTTTCTATCTCTCACCTCGAAATCAAACTCTTGGATAAGACACACACATCGAATTAATCTAGGATTGGCCTCTTTCTTTGCTGTTAAGTTATGTAGCACGGCATGATCAATATGCACGACAACTTTGGTACCCAATAAATATGCTCTAAACTTTTTAGAACTATAGACGATGGCTAGCAACTTTTGTTCCGTCGCAGTGTAGTTATTTTGGGCATAATCAAGGTCTTGCTAGCATAATAGATGGGGTAAAATCATTTATTCTTACTCTGTCCAAGAACAATGCCAAGTGCCAATCCACTTGCATCACACATCATTTCAAATAGGATACTCCAATCAGGTCCGATTATGATAGGGGCTAAGGCAAACTTTTCTTTCAAGCTCACAAATGCCTCCAAACAAGCAACATGAAACTTAAAATAACTTTCTTTTTTAAGTAGCTGAGACAATGGAATGGCCACCTTTGAGATATCTTTAATAAATCGTTGGTAGAATCCGACATGGCCTAGAAAACTCCGCACACCCTTCACCGAAATTGAAGGAGGTAATTTGGAAATAACCTTAATTTTAGTTTGATTTACTTCAATTCCTTTTCTAGAGACTTTATTCCCTAGAACTATCCCTTCCTTCCCCATGAAGTCGCACTTCTCCTAATTGAGAACCAAGTTTGATTCAACACATCATTGTAGCACCATCTTCAAGTGGTTCAAACACTCGCCAAACGAGTCCCCAATGAGAGAAAAGTAATCCATGAAGACTTCCATATACCCCTATACCATATCAACATATATAGACAACATGCACCTTTGTAAAGTGGCCGGTGCATTTCATAATCCAAAAGGCATCCGTTTGAAAGAAAAAGTCCCCTAGGGGTAAGTAAATGTGATTTTTCTTGATCCTTTAGTGCTATCGAGTTTTTATTGTAACCGGAATACCCATCTTAGAAACAATACCACCCTTTTCTCGCAAATCTAGTCATGCATTTGGTCAATTAAAGGCATAGGAAAAGGTCTTTCTCGATCCACAAATTTAGTTTCTGGTAATCCATACACACTCACCACCCAGTTACGGGACTAGTAGCCACAAGCTCAGCCTTCTCATTTGAAACTACCATTATGCCACCCTTTTTAGGAACACATTGAATCAAACTCACCCATTTTCTATCTGCAATAGGAAAAATTACTCCCGCATCCAACCATTTTATTATATTTTTCTTCAGACTTCTTGCATTGGATAATGTAACCTTCTTCGTTGCTCAATTCTTGCTTAGATCCTTCAGTTAGATGTATCTTGTGAGTGCACATAAATTCTCTCAATATCTGCAATTGACCAACCTAATGCTCTAATATGCTTCTTCAACACCTTGATCAATAAATTTACTTGCCATTTTTTTAGATCGTTTGTAATTATCACTGATAACGTATCCCCCCCTCAAACAATATATCTAAGATGAGGAGGAAAAACTTTCAACTCCAGTTTTGGGGGCTCTTTAATGGATGGTTTTGCCAGTGGTGCCTCTCGACTAGACAAGTCAAGGTCTAATTTTTTATGATATGATACATATGACCCCACACCAACAACAACATCAACTACCTCATCACAATCACTCATTTCTTCTTCTTCATAGTTGAGTAACACAGTCACCAATGATTCTCCACTATATGCGGCCTCACCAATACTCACCACTGCCTCATCAATTTGAACCAAGTGAGACATGCTATGCATGTCACTTGGGTACTTCATGGATTTAAAAATGTTGAAACTAACCTCTTATTCATTTATCCTAAATTTTAACTCACCCTCTTTAACATCAATCAATGCCTTGTCGGTAGCCAAGAACGACCTACCAAGTATGACTTGGATCTCAATATCAATCTCACAGTCTAATACCATAAAATTAGCAGGGAACATGAATATATACACCTTTACTAAGATATAAAATACCACACCAACTGGTCTTTTAATGGAGCAATCAACCATCAATAATCTCATATTTTTCAGTTTCAGTTCGTAAAGCCCAAGTATATGAAAGACCATCAATGTCATTAGGTTTATTCTTTTCCAAGATCACACAAAGCTTTGTTAAATGTGCATGCACCAATGTTATATGGTATAGTGAAAGCTCTTAGATCATCTCTCTTCATGATTGTATTTTTGGACATGAACACACTACAAGTTTGTGGGATTTTGATCATTTCACAATTTATCAACCGCTTCTTTGTTACCAACTCCTTCATGTACTTTGCATAACTGAGAATTTCGATCAGTGCATCCACCAAAGAGATATTTACCTTCAAGTCTTTCACTATCCCCAATTTTTTTTAAACTTTGCATTATCAAATATCTTGCTCAATCATTGAGTAAAGGGAGGAATTATCTTGATTGGAGGTTGAATGGTTGGAACTATCACGTCATCATCATTATTATTTGACTTTGGATCAGTTTCAACATCATTCACTTGTGTCTCAACCCTATCTTTAGGTGGTTCATGATTGGAAACCACCTTTATGTTACCAATTTTATCAATTACTTGCTCATTTTTCAGCATCTTTCCACTTCGAGTTACTATGGTTGACACTTGAGTAGCATTCGCTGAGCCTTCATTCATATGCTCTACCGATTCTTCCTTCGAATTTGAATACACATGTGTAGCCAGCTGACCCATCTTCTCTTCAAAAATTTAATGGACGATGAATGAGAAATCATTGTAGTTGATAACGGTGAAACATCATTCATCATTTCTTGCAAGATCATATCGGACCCTACAACATTATCAGGAATCTTGGCTAGCAATTCTTCGGTCTATGTGTTTTCTGGATTAGTTAAGTCATGAAGTGACACACACTTGCCTCTATCACATTCACTTACTTCCCAACTTTACCTTCTTTCTCACCCATCAAGATCTTCCCATTTGTCGTCACTACTCCCATTCAAACCTTGATTTCTGGCAAGCTTTGGATAACTTAACCAAAAACCCTCCAATCGGTCTCCTCTCGAGTGAATTTTAACATTATATGAATTCGTAGACGTAGCATTCCCATGACTCACCTCAATCATATTCAATGAACTTGTACTATTTCCCATGACATGTTTAGGCAAAATATTAGGTTGAGCCATCAACTTAGCAATGCTTTCATCATGCTCTCGGTTTTTTCTATTCTTGTTTTTTGAACATTCCCAAATGTGGAAGAAATACATGATCTTCACTAATATGAAAAGCTTGATTAATCTTTGTCATTTCATCAAGTCATGCCACCACAAATGGTTGCCTCACTATACCACCTTGAATGAGATGGTCAGCCAATTCTTTATTTACCTCATCAAGACTCCGATAGAAGTATTGCAGCATCAGCTTGTGCGGAAAACCCTGGTTTGGGCATTGTAGCAATACCCATTAAATGTGTAGCCATGCTTCATGGATGAGTTCTCTATTTACTCTTTTGAAATTTTGAATGTCTTCCCTCAATTTCATCATCTTTGAAGAGGGAAAGAATCTCTTGAAAAATGCCTCAGTTAAATCTTCCCATGAAATGATGAAATTAGGTTGTAACTCCACCAACTAGTTAGCAGCTTAACCCATCAAAGAAAAAGGGAATAATCTTTGCTGAATCGACTCTTGTGAAATGCCTTTAACAATGAAAGGTCCTCACACATTCACAAACTTGCGAAGGTGGTCATGAGGATGTCCATGTTCAAAACCTCTGAATAACCCTTTTTTTTATTAGCTGCAACATTGGTTCAATTACACTGAATGTGGCATTCTTTGGAGCAGGAGGTAATTGAAGTGCTCAAATCTTCTTGATGACATTAAGATTCATGTAATCCACTTTTCTTACATCACAATCTTGCCATGATGACTACAATTATTGCCGTAGTTGATACTCATTGTCCCACCTCCTTAGGACAAAACAACAAAACCAAGTGTAAAGGTGTTTAACTACAAGAAAATGAGTGCACAAATAACTTTGCAAATTGAATTCTGAGCTACCATTCCCAGGCAGCGGCACCATTTTGATAACACACAAATTACTCTAAATTGACTAGAAGAGTAAGCGGTCGTTGTCAATTAAATTACCCAACTAAGATTTGGGGTCGAATCCCCCGAGGAATGATGTATAGAGAAGAATTCAAAGAGGAAATTAAGATGCGACTAATACATTTTAGCGATTAAATCAAGTGGGTGGATTATTCCACCAAATTGAATCAAAAACCTTTAGAATCAGTTATGAACAATTAACTAAAGAAAACGGGGGTTAGACAATTTATATTGAATCTAGGGGTGTGGGGGTTCACAATGATATTAACTAGGGGTACAATTGATTTCTTAATAAAGCTCAAAACCATTGATAAGCTAGGTAATCATTGGTAACACTAAACTTCTTTCGATCGCATAGCATTAGTTCATAGAATCTCCTTTTGGGTCTCATTTATGTAATTCATATATCAACCCAATACCTCACTTTTGAAACTAAATCATCGAAGTTGCACACATGAAGTTAATTACCTATTCCTATTGGTTTTTTTGAAGAACCAATTGGAGATCTAGAGTAGGAATAAGTTGATCACCTTAACCCCTAAATTAAGTTCCTGCTAAACAACTCAAATCCATGGCTGAACAACAATAAAACAGAGCAAGGTAAATAACCCACTAATTAAAATCAACACCTTACCCTATAATGACACCTCTAAAACTTGGAGTTTAAGCCACACATCATAAAAATAAAGAAATAATACCTACGATGTTAGCAGCCATCAATGTGTTGAAAAAGAACGATAATCTCCAAAACCCGCTTTGTCTTCAACCCTTAATTGCTGATTACAAGGTTAACCAAACCCCTAAAACTAAGAATAAAACTGATTATTCAATTTCTCAATATTTATGTCACGACTAGAGCCTACACCCTGGACGTGGTCGGCATTCGAGAACCATTGATGGTCCCCAAGAGAACCCTCATCATGGCTGGCTACAAGCGGAAGACTAACTCAAGCACACATAAACTTAAAGATGAATTACATTCATTGAACTCCAATATTGAACTCTAAGAAAGTCTTTACATTACTCAAAAGAAAGTAAATACAAAAAATTGTTCAACTCTAACATTCTATGAAGCCTCTACTATTAAAGAAAGATATCGGGACAAGACCCACGATATCTCAAAACTACTAACTGTAAGATAAAGGTAAAGTCCTCTGAAATATAAAAAGTCTCACCAAAGTTGACTGGAATATCACATGACCTCAATGAAATGCCAGTTGATGATTCTGAATACCTGTATCTGCATCATTAATGATGCAGGCCAAATGGTTCAGTACGTGGAATGTATGAGCATGTAAAGGGAATTCTAAAACATAAACATAGGCTTGAACTTGTTAAAAGGAAACATAGTTACCTCTTCTCAACTCACTCAACTAAACTCAACTCAAGAATAAGATACTCAACTCCAAGATTAGATACTCAACTCAAAGATATGATACTCAACTCAAAGGTAATCAATTCAAGATAAAGCAACAATAAATGGTGCGATATATGGAAAGCTTTTAAAACAAAAGATAGTAGATTAATGTATTAAAGAATACAATAATAACTCAGTTTGTATATAAAAATATAATATAAGTTTGTGGGAGTTTCTCTAACCGACAACCATCACTATGAGATATGTGATGATACAACATCTCGCCCACGCTTCCAGAGTTGTCCTATACCTTGTAGTGGTATAGAACCTCTCAACTAAGTGGATCCACTAGTCTACGCAAAAAAACACTAAGGAATCATCTAAAAAATATGACCTTTTCTACACATGTTGGCTACATGGTTTGTGGGCGCTGTGAGTTATTATAACTCTCCCCCATATCAGTGCTCAATACTACTCACACAATATAACTAGCTCATATGTTTAAAAATATAACTCTTTTTGTGTATTGAGATTATTACTCAAAAATCTTTCTCTTAAAAGAGATGGTACTCTAACTGATCAAAACACTTTTGGAAATCTCAGTTTTCTCTCATCTTAAATGTAAAAACATTTACTCTTGGGAATACTTAGTTCCCATATATCATTTTAAAGAAAATAAACTCAGCTCTACTCTTCCTCAACTCAGTGCTCAAGTCTTTAAAACAAGTTTTAAAACAATTTGTAAAAAGACTTCTTAAAATAGGGTTCATGCCGAATTATGGACGTGAACGACACACTTCAAGGTTTTCAATAACTATGCATAGAACTCAATCCTTGGAACTCAACAACTTCAGAACTCAATGAGTCAATGATACTACTCATCTCAAGAATGCTTTATTCTGAGGGTTCATGCGGAATTGTGGGCATGAACTACTTAACTCAAGGAATCAATGATACCTCTCTTCTCAAGACTGCTCGACCCAGAGGGTTCACGTGGAATTATGAGAATGAACTACTCAACTAAATGACCTTCATGGGTAATGTGTAGCAGCCCCATGACTAGGAATATAATCCCAAAATGATTAGGCACTCAATACTCAAGACTTAAAACTTGAAGATACTACTCCTCTCAGAGATAATCAACTAATGGAGTTCATGCGGCATTTATGGGAATGAACGACCCGACTCAAGGGTCTAAATAACAATATGGAACTCATGTATACGACACTACTCATTCTCATACTTACTTCCTCAAAACTCAGTATAAAACTCAAGTGTTGGCTTTGAAAAACTTCTCAAGATTTATAACTTAAAATAGGGTTCATGCTGAATTATAGACATGAACAAATCAACTCAGGGATCTCAATAAAAATATGGAAACTCAATAATTAGGAATAGAATTTCAAACGAATTAGGAATTCAAGAACTCAAAATTAACTTATCTAAAGAATACTCAAATCTAGGGGTAGAATCCTAGATTTCTCTTTTACTTATTTGGAAGTAGATGTAGGGCGTGAGGACGAACTAGTCCAACATTATGATAGCCTTACATACCTGGAAGAACAACGTTCTTGAACAATCTTCATAAATCTTGAGGAAGAACTTGATTAGAAGGTTTGAAACCCTACCTTGAAGGTAAACGATCAAGAAAGCCTTTCTTGAGATTCTTGAATTAGTTTCTTGAAATCTCTATGGCCAAGAATTATGATTTTCATTAGTGATTCATAATTTTATGGAGTAATTTGAGTTGAAAAGAATGGAATTCTTGGAGAAAGACTTACCTTGAAGAAGAATCTTGAAAAAAATTCAAAGAATCTTGAATGGAGTCTTCTACTTTGATTTTTCCTTAGGGTTTTGCCCTAGGGTTTGAGAGAGAAGATAATGATGGATTAAAACATGAAATTCTGATTGTTTTGAGCCTATTATTAGTCAAGAAATTAGTTTAGGATTTTCTTGGAGGTACAAAAAGAAAAACGATCCTTTTTAATATTTTTCCGTCGGCTAATTCATAACAGCACTGTATTAGATTACGAAAATAGTCATAACTTTTTACTTAGAAATTGGATTGATGCAAAATTGGTGGAGTAAGAAAGTAAATTCAAATACCTTTAATTTGATAGGTTTTGGCCCACATAACTCTTTATATTCTAAGAGATATAGTGGTTTGAAGTTGATCCAAGTAGAATCTTACATCAAAACTTAATCGATAAGGAAACTTTAAGAATACTTATCAAGAACTCATCAAGAAATTAAATTGCTCAATATTTATGGATAGATTCACAATATAAACTCATGATTGGCATGTGGGTGAACGAACCCAACACTATAGAAGTTTACATACCTCAAAGAAGTAGGTTCTTGGCGAAAACTTGAATTTCTTGAACGAACGCTTGAACCTTTGAACTTTTTCTCCTCTTGAATCTTCTCTCTAAAACCCTAAATGTTTTTGGGGATGAATGAAACTGATTATAATTAGTTTAGACCCTTAATTGGGTGTAATTGGCATTTAGAATAAGCGGGGGTAAGGAAAAGACTAAAATACCCCTCATATTTTCGAGTAACTTTCCTTAAATGGAAAGACTGAATTTAAAAAGGCACATCTCCCTCATACGGGCTCAAAAATTAGCAAACTCGGTGGCGTTGGAAAGAGGACTCAGAGATCTTTCATTTGATATCTTGTGGGTCTCCTAACTCATCATGTACTGTAAGTTATGGTCGTTTTAAGTTGACCCAAAACTTAGAAGAACCTATGAATGACTTGAATGAATTCTCTTTAATTATTTTGGGAACTCAAGTTGTTATATCTACTGACCTGACCTTAATACTTAAGAAATTTTAAATTCCTTGGTAAAATCCAACTCACAACGAAGGATGGTTCGAGTCTAAGTTTAATTTTTTTTTTGGGGTGTTACAATATCTCCCTCTTTGGATCATTCGTCCTCGAATGACGGCTGAACTTGGTATGGAATGGGGTTACTTTTATCATCTCTGCCATACCAACTAGAATTTGCCTGCATTACTCTTCGGAACCAACTAACATATCTCATTTAGCTATTTCTCATAGTAAAACCTCATTCTCTTCTTCCTCCTCATTTATAACCTAAGACAAAATTATCACGATAGGATCATTACCTTCTCTTTATAACAGTACTTTGTTACTAAAAGGACCTCTAAAAAGGTATCTCCCATACTCTTTTGAACTCATTACTATCTTATTCTCAACACTTGACTTGATTTCCAATCTTATCATCTCCCCCTTAGCTCTAAAGCTGACATGTGAAGGCTATGGACCTATCCCACATTGACAACTCAATTATGCTCCCTAGGCACACATGGAAAATCATTAACTTAATTGGAACCTTGTTTAATTACATACCATCTCGATACACCTCTTAATACTCTAGTTACTCTTGTGACTTAGCGACACTTCTCTACCCTTACCTAAAGGTTAGGGTCTCTCACTTGTACCACTCATATTTATTACAGCTAACATCTCAATTTCCTCACCTACGCTATGTCAAGTATACTAAATCAAATCTCAAGGCTAACATCATCACTCTCATGTTATCATTCTTTTGATCATGATACTTATCTCAAATTCAAGCTTAATGTTTATTACTAAACCCTAATATCAATACGATGGCTCACCTATTATAATATACCTAGTTACTTAATCAATACTATAACCTTCTGAACGCCATGACCCTGTCAAGAAAATCATAAGCCTAGCTTAGATCTATCACTTCATGAATACTGTTGCTCTTATATTCAACACCTATACTTAGTCTCCTCTAACACGAGGGCACATCGACATTAAATCTATTTTGGTTTAAAATATACTCTATCTCCTCATGACTAGCAACTCTTACTCTACCTCCTATCATGAGATCTTCACAACTCATCACTTCTTAGTCTACCCATAAGGGAAAACTCCTCATCAATAACTTAGTGGGTGCATGATTATAATAACATAATCTGCTCCATCGCTATCTCCCTTTCATAGAACTCTATACCTCAACATATTTTCCTCTAAATCTGGGCACTTTCACTCATGATACCTTTTTGGGCAAAAATAATACCCAAGCTCTAAACATACTTCCCATAAGGTTCTCAGCTGAAACATGGCTTAGGGAAGAAAGTACATCTCACTTTAATCTTGAACGCACGATTCATATGAAAATGAGTTCATTCCTCTGAAACTCAACACTTAACTCACTCATGGGCTTCTCTCAATCCCCTCTAGAATTACATGACTTCCGCAAGAGTTTTGCTAAGAACAACTAATCGATAAATAACTGACTTTGTTTTTCAACCAACTCTAGTATGAAGGGTAGTCGAATGGATATGAGAATGCAACGAGTTAAAATAAGTCTCTAAATAATAGCTCTATTGCACGATTCAGAGTATGGAAGAAGGGAATTTTTTTCTAAATGTATGTAGTCCCTCATTTATAGAAGTGGGGCCCTCAGAACCATAAACAAGATCTTATTTGACACTGCTTCATAGACACCCTAGGACACTTGCACTTTGTCCTCTGATACCAAGTTTGTCACGATCCGAGCCTACACTCTGGACGTGGCCGACACTCGAGAATCATTGCTGGTCCCCAAGCATACTCTCATCCTGGATGAATACAAGCGAAAGACTAACTCAAGCATACATAAGCTGAAAGGTGAATTAAATTCATTGAACTCCAATAGTGAACTTTAAGAAAGTTTGGACAATACTCAAAAGAAAGTAAATACAAAAAACTGTACAACTATGTCTATCTATGAAGTCTCTACTATTACTGAAAGATATCGGGACAAGACCCAAGACATCTCAAAACTACTAATTGTAAGGTAAAGGTAAAGTCCTCCAAAATATAAGAAGGCTCACCAAAGCTGACTGGAATATCACATGACCTCAACGAAACACCTGTTGATGATCCTGAATACTTGTATGTGCATCATGAAATGATGCAGGCCAAATGACTCAGTACGTGGAATATACGAGCATGTAAGGAGAATTCTAAAGCAAACATAGGCTTGAAATGGATTAAAGGAAACATACTTACCTCTTCTCAACTCGCTCAACTAAACTCAACTCAAGAATGAGATACTCAACTCAAATATTAGATACTCAACTCAAGATAAAACAACAATAAAAGGTGCAATTTATGGAAAGCTCTTAAAACAATAGATTGCAAATCAATGTACTGAAGAATACAATAATAATTTAGTTTGTATTTAAAAATACAATATAACACTGTGGGAATTTCTCTAATCGACAACCATCACTATGAACTATGTGATGATACAACGTCTCGCCCACGCTGCTAGAACTGCCCTATACCTTGCCAGGGTATAGAACCTCTCAACTATGTGGATCCACTAGTGTATGCTAAAAAACACTAAGGAATCATCTAAAAAGTATGACCGTTTCTACCCATGTTGGCTACATGGTTTATGGGGGCTGTGAGTTGTCTGAATTGTACCTCATATCGGTGCTCAATACTACTCCCAAAATATAACTAGCTCATATGTTTAAAAACATAACTATTTGTGTGTTTTGAGATTATTACTCAAAATTCTTTCTCTTAAAAGAGATGGTACTCAAATTGCTCAAAACTCTTTCAGAAATCTCAGTTTCCTCACATATTAGATGTAAAAACATTTACTAATGAGAATACTTAGTTCCCATATATCATTTTAAAGAAAATGAACTCAGCTCTACTCTTCCTCAACTCAGTGCACAAGTTTTTAAACCAAGTTTTAAAACAATTTGTAAA
This sequence comes from Solanum piurae, assembly GCA_029582685.1. NCBI lineage: Eukaryota > Viridiplantae > Streptophyta > Magnoliopsida > Solanales > Solanaceae > Solanum > Solanum piurae. Next base: position 20,893 of record JAJOOO010009393.1, on the reverse strand, counting down.
AAGACTTCTTAAAATAGGGTTCATGCCGAATTATGGACGTGAACGACTCAATTCAAGGTTTTCGACAACCATGCATAGAAATCAATACTTGGAACTCAACTACTCTAGAACTTAAAGAGTCAATGATACTACTCATCTCAACAATGCTCGACTCAAAGGGTTCATGCGGAATTATGGGCATGAACTACTTAACTCAAGGAATCAATGATACCTCTCATCACAAGACTGCTCGACTCATAGGGTTCATGCGGAATTATGAGCATGAACTACTCAACTCAAGGACCTTCATGGGAACGTGTAGTAGTCCCATGATTAGGAATATAATTCCAACATGATTAGGAACTCAATACTCAAGAGTTAGAACTTGAAGATACTACTCCTCTCAAAGATACTCAACTAATGGAGTTCATGCAGAATTTATGGGTATGAACGACTCGACTCAAGGGTCTAAATAACAATATGGAACTCATGTATATGACTCTTTTCATTCTCATACTTACTTCCTCAAAACTCAATTTAAAACTCAAGTGTTGGCTTTGAAAAACTTCTCAAGATTAATAACTCAAAATAGGGTTCATGTTGAATTATAGACATGAACAAATCAACTCAAGGATATCAATAAAAATATGGAAACTCAATAATTAGGAATAGAATTTCAAACGAATCAGGAATTCAAGAATTCAAAATTAACTTATCTAAAGAATACTCAAATCTAGGGGTAGAATCCTAAATTTCTCTTTTACTAATTTGGAAGTAGATGTAGGGCGTGAGGACGATCTATTCAAATACTATGATGGCCTTACATACCTGGAAGAACAAGGCTCTTGAACAATCTTGAGGAAGAACTTGATTACAAGCTTTGAAACCCTAGCTTGAGGGTAAACGATCAATAAAACCTTTCTTGAAATTCGTGAATTAATTTCTTGAAATCTCTATGTCAAAGAATTATGATTTCTTTAGTGATTCATAATTTTATGGAGGAATTTGAGTTGAAAAGAATGGAATTCTTCGAGAAAGACTTACCTTGAAGAAGAATCTTGAAAAAGATTGAAAGAATCTTGAATGGAGTCTTCTACTTTGATTTTTCCTTAGGGTTTTGCCCTAGGGTTTGAGAGAGAACAGGATGATGGATTAAAACATGAAATTCTGATTGATTTAAGCCTATTATTAGTCAAGAAATTCGTTTAGGGTTTTCTTGGAGGTAAAAAAAAATGACCCTTTAAATGTTTTCCCGTCGGTAATTCATAACAACATTGTATCAAGTTACTAAAATAGTCATAACTTTTTACTATGAAATTGGATAGATGCAAAATTGGTGGCGTTGGAAAGTAGATTCAAATACCTTTAATTTGATAGGTTATTACCCACGTAACTCTTTATTTTGTAAGAGATATGGTGGTTTGAAGTTGACTCAAGTAGAATCTTACCTCAAAATTTAATCGATATAGAAACTTCAAGAACACTTATAAAAAACTCATCAAGAAATTAAATTGCTCAATATTTTTGGATAGATTCACAAAAAAAAAACTCATAATTGGCGTGTGGGTGAACGAACCCTACACTATGAAAGCTTACATACCTCAAAGAAGTAGGTTCTTGGCGAAATCTTGAATTTCTTGAACGAACGCTTGAAACTTTGAATTTTTTCTTCTCTTGAATCTCCCCTCTAAAACCCTATAAGCTTTTGGGGATCAATGAAACTGATTATAATCAGTTTAGACCCTTAATTGGGTGTAATTCGCGTTTAGAATAATTAGGGGTAAGGAAGAGACTAAAATACCCCTCTTATTTTTGGGTCACTTTCCTTAAATGGAAAGCGTAGCTGCAAAAAGGCATATCTCCCTCATACGAGCTCAAAAATTAGGAAACTCAGTGGTGTTGGAAAGACGGCCTCAGAGATCTATCATTTTATATCTTGTGGGTCTCCTAATTCATCATGTACTGAAAGTTATGGTCGTTTTAAGTTGATCCAAAACTTAGAAGAACCGAGGAATGACTTGAATGAATTCTATTTAATTCTTTTTGGAACTCAAGGTGTTATATCTAGTGAACTGACCTTACTACAAAAGAAATTTTAAATTCTTTGTTAAAATCCTACTCACAACAAAGGATGGTTCGAGTCTTAGTTCAAAAGTTTTTTCTAGGGTGTTACAGTTTAAAGAGTAAAAATAGACAAAAATATACACTTTCTCTCTCTTCAAAGTTATTTATACTTTCCCCAAAATTTCTTTCACACCCTATTCGCTGACATTAGTCGGGCTCACCGAACTCATTTAGCAAATCGACGTTTTATCTTCCAGCCCGCCCTTTACTGGCTTCAGGCTTCATGTGTTCGAACTACAATGGGTGGACTTGATAGAATATGCGTTCGACAATCGGTGAGTCACCGAATTTCACCTTGTTCTCCTAGTTTAGCCTTCATTTTTACTCTGCAGTCTGTCACTTTTGGCGACTATTTTGGGTTTGCCTTTACTAATTTGGCGGATTGCTGATGCGACCTCTATATGTAAATCTTCCTTGATACTTGGACATCAAATATTATCAACTTTGGTGATATTCATCCCATTGGGCAATTTTCCCTTTTGTTTAGGTGATCACCAGTTTGGGGATTCCTACTCATTTTAGTGTTTTTGGCCTTTATTTTTTATTCATTTATTCTTGCCTTGTCCTTTAACCTTCATAGCTTCATATAATTAAAATATCATCAAAATAGGACATAATTAGACATTGAGGGCATTAATTGTTGAACTAAAGAACCTGAAATGAGTGCAAATCTTGCACTTGTCAAGTGCTAAAGTAGAAAAATAGGTGGAAGGTCAAAGCTAGAAAGACCATGCATGCTCTCACTATAGACATTGAGGATGAGTTCCTATAATGAATGAAGAATTTCAAGACACCCGAAGAAGCTCGGGACACATTCACAACAATTTTTACAAATAAGAATGATGCGATATTACAAAATTTTGAAAATGAGCTTTTGTCAATCTTTCAACGGAATATGAAGATCAACCAATACTTCTCAAAGGTAAAAAAAAATTGATCTGATGAAATATGAAAATTAGATCCAGAGAATGCTATCACGGAGACAAGAATGAGGATAATCGTTGTTCATGGCCTAAGGCCATAGTACAAAGGCATAATTACAGCCACATGAGGTTGGACTATAAAACCAACTTTATCTAAGTTGGAAATTATGTTCACAAATGAAGAAGATTTGGAGAATCTCATTATCAAGCCTCTCCGTAAAAGATGAAGATAAGGTATTTTTCAGCATAAAAAATAAGGTTATTGAAAACGGGACGAGAGAAGAATCTCACCTCCAGAGGAAGAAAGAAAGAATCAACATCAAAGAAGTGAGTGACTTAACGAGAAGGAAATAAAAGCTTCAACAAACAACAAACACAAAAGTGCTAGAATTGTGGACAGAAGGACATTATGCAAGAGATTCCTGGTATTTCTTCTTAAAACCAAGAAAGATGAAGAATAAGCTTGGGTTTTTGAGACCTCTTATGCAGTTGAATAAGGCAATCAATAGTGTAAAGAAACAACTGATCTACGACATGCATGTCTTAGTCACGTGAGCTACACCAAACTAAAAATCATGATGCAATAGTCAAAATTAAAAGGTCTTACCAAGCTTGAGATTACAGTATACACCACATGTGCTGGATGCCAATATGGTAAATCATATCAACTTCCTTATGGAGAATGAATGTATCAAGAGAATGAGCCATTAGAGCTAGAGCATTCATGAGTGCTTGGACCAGTGAAGTAGTCCTCCATCAGTGGTTACCATTACATGGTAACATTCATTAATGAATTCTCAAGCTAAGTATAGATTTACTTCTTAAAGGAGAAATCTGAAGGATTTGAGAAGTTGAAAGAGTTTCAATATACCGTTGAGAATGATGTTGGAAGAAAAATCAAAAGCCTTCATACAGATAGTAGGGGAGAATACACTTCACAAGATTTCAATGACTATCTTCAAGAGAAGATGATAAGGCGATAGTTGATTTACCCAAATACACCACAATAAAATGTTGTGGCTAAAAGGAAAAAATAGACATCTGATAGAGATATGCAGAAGTATGCTGCATAGTGTGAATGTACCAACAAGGTTTTTGGCTGAATGCATCAAGACTATTGTCCACGTCACTAACAAGTTGCCACTGGCGATATATTGAGATTCATCTCACTATTTAAGAACTTAAAAATATTATTCCTATCGTAAGTCACTTTCAAGTTTTCGTTTGTGTGTGTTATGTTTTTATACCAGATCATCTCTACTGCAGGTTTGATGAGAAAGGTGTTCGCTTCATCTTTGCTCATTACGACAAACAAAGAAAAGGATGGAGGTGTTGTGATCCTACCAAAAAACAAACATATGAGTCAAATATGGTATGTGATAAAGCATTAGCTTGGTGATCCAAAGAAGTCTCTCTACCAAACTCAATAGCTCCTGAGAAAAAGCTGCAAGATAAGATAAACAAAGTAGAACAAAGGAAAGAGATAGAATTTAAGTAGGAGGTATCTCCTCAAAAAGGAAAAGATGAGCTTATGAAAACTAAAGCTTGTGAAACTCCAGATGAGGTGCAAGTAGAAGTCCAAGAAGCGTCATAATCGCAACTAAAAAGGTTTACTTGATGAGGCGTCAAAACATTAAGTATGTAGATGCGCCATTAGTAGAGGTGGTTAACAACTAAGGGGATGTTGATTTTGAATAAGCTTAAAATAATAGGTATTGTAGTTGGTTTCAAGAATCATTTACAACAGACGCAAAGAAAAAAATAAGTTGGTGTTGAGGGGGAGTGTTAAGAATTCATCACCAACTTAATTAATATCTAAGACATTTCAAGAAGAGTCTAGAATGTTCGAAGTTTGTAAAGAAATAAAGAAGATCCATAGAAAGAGTATTCTAGAGAAAAAGTATAGAAATATTCTAGAAAGGGTAGTTCTAGAATTAAGTAGTTGAAGGAACATTCTAGAATAGAGTAGAAAATATATTTAGCTAGATTCTTCCATCACCACCTACAAATAAAGGTGGACCATTTGAGTTGTTACTAAGTAAGAAAGCAAACAACAATTGAGTGAGAAATAAAAGAGAGTTGCTAGAGTGTGAGTGCAAGATATATTGTGTGTAAGAATAGTAAGACAAGAGTCGGTCTTTACCATGTAATAATAAAATTAAAATTGTGAGAAACCGATTGTGTCCGTCTTAAAATATATCTAACACAAACTGTGTACTGTCCCAAAAATGGGTCCTCTAGGTTGAAATCCTCAAAAAGGCGGCATAGGGAAAAGTTAGGATGGAAAATAATAATAAAAAAAGTAATAATAACTCATTTTTTTGAATGTTATGAGTTGATCCTCTTCATCAAGGTTCATAGGCAGCTTAGGGTATTAGTATTAGTTTAGTAATATGAGTTATAAGGGAGGGGTGCGTCATTACTTGATCATCATAATAGTTCTTTGAAGTGGAATAAAAGAATGGGAGTTAGATATCGCTTTGCTGTGTTATGAGTTTTCTAGCAAAAACATGTGAAGTTGAAGAGTTGAGCGACGCACAATTCAAGCTAAATTTGAAAAATATATGTACAAATCTGGAGATCCTTAGGCCGTAATGTTTATATTGATTGTAGTTAATTGAGTTCTTTTTCTAATGGAACAAGAAGCTTGCTATTTCAGCGCTCCTACTTTGAGTTGTGAATTTCCCATCACAGATGCTCAAATCTGAGAAGTTTAGTAAGGGAGAGTTCGAGCTAGCTTTGAAGAAGTAGGTTGACAAGTTTATAAAGCTTTGGAATTTGGTTTTTATATTGATTGTAATTCCATTGCTACTAAATCGAGATATAAATTTTCTTATGGAAGCTCAAAAAGCTGTGAAGTGAACGTATCAGATTTGAAAAATAACTTCAGAAATTTATTCTGGTTCACCGTAAAATAGTTTAGCTACACGTTGTAGAACTTCCCTTTGGATTAATAATCTCTCAATTTTAAAGCTCCTAGCTTGAGATATAATTTTTTTATGAGAGCACACAAGGTTGCAAAGCCAACCCATATGATTTAGAAATTAGGTTCAGAAATTTATTTTGATTAATCAACGAGGAATTTATCTATGAATTTTTTTATATGTTGCAGATCGCTGAGGATTTAAGATATTGTAAAATTCAGTGTCCTAGAATTTGAAACACTTCTAGCTCAGGACATTAATTTCGCGGACAGAGCGCCCAAAGATGGAAAGTCACTACGACAGTAATCTTGATCAACATAATTTTTTTTATTACAGCCGATCCTTAAGGTATTTGGATCTGAGTTTTTTTTTATATATGTCGCACACTTTGAAGACTAACTTCTACAAAATGAAGTGGATCCCAATCTCATTGCTCTTGCATCGAGAGATAAATATTTTAGTGAAGTTGTGCCGAGTTGAAAATCTACAAAGATTGAAGGATGCTCCTTGTACATTTATGAAAAACACACACACACCATGTATCCTTTTGTCAAGCCACGAAGAGGATTCTCCATGAAATTGTTTTCCAAGTTGGAAGAAAGAGTTATTCGACACCAAAATAGAAACTAATGAGATGCTTCGTGTTCTATATAAGTTATAACCAAGTCAAGAAAATAAAGTACCTTGTCTCTCTCATCAAACATTCTAAAATATGAGATATTCCTAGTTTCCAAAGCCCCCACGATGATTTAACGAGGATGCTCCGAGTCATCTCCGCCAATACCGCAAAGAAGGTGGACTCTCCAAGTGGTATCCCGCCAAAGTCGCAATGAATATTAAAGCAACAAATTGTATCAACCAAAGCCACAATGAAGGTAGAAAGTGCAGCACCAAGTCGTTGCTTTCAAATGCCTCAACTGAAAAGGATCAAATGGCTCATAATTTGGACACACCAAATTCAAGACACATACAATCGGAAGGGGGTGGGGGGTGGGGAGTATAAATTGGCTAGATGTGCAATCACTTTAAGAAATTAATTCATAAAAATCTAGAGTAAAGTTTTTTGTCAGTTATCAATATCTTGTATACCTCCGAGTCTAGTTACAAAAAAAAAGGGAATCACAAAATTCACAATTTGGACACTCCAAATGCGTGTTACGAAGAGCCAAACAAGACATAGTTATGATCCAACTTCGAAGCAATAATTGTATCAATCCTTAATTCTTATGGATATAATTTTTATATATCTTCTATTTCTTGGAGTCCTTTTTTCTATTGATCAAGTGTCTCATGATTTTGGCACTTCTACTCTAAGTTATGAATTTTCTACCACAGACGCACAAAGCTGAAGAGCCTAGGAAGGCAAAATTGTGAGCTGACTTCGATGCAATATTTCCACCAATTCTTAACTCCAATTGATTTGATTTTTGTGTTGATCATAGTTCTTGGAGTCCTCTTTATTTTCTCGTGGAATAAGAACCTTGTGATTTTGGTACTCCTACTACGATTTATGAATTTTATACCATCGATATGCAAAGTTGAAGAGACGAGGGAGGAAGAATTGCGAGCTGACTCTAAAGCAATATTTGTACCAATCGATAAAGCCTTTTGCCATGCTTTTTTACATAAATTGTAGTTCATGGAATTTTCTTTCTAATGAAATAAGAAGCTCGTGATTTTAACATTCTTACTTTGAGTTATGAATTTTCTATCACAGTTGCGCAAAGTTGAAAAATAGACATAGTTGATTTCAAAGTGAAATTCAAAAATAATTATGATCAATCTGGAAGGAATTTTGAACTTAAATATTAACAAATTGTAGACCATAGAGTTAATATTTTATTTGTAGTTTTCACTCTGGAAGCTCCAGTTATAAATATTATATTGCAAAGTCACAAGCTGAAAACTAGTGTTGTACAAAAATAAATTTGCACTAGAAGTTGTAAATTATATATAATATTGCCGGATATAAATTATCAATAAGGATTAAAGATTATTTACAATGGGGGAAGTGATGACATGACAACTTTTTGAACATGTTTTGACAATGTTAAAATGAACCAGGTTCACAAACTGGAATAAAGAAACAAAGTAAATAAAAGCGAAGCAAGAATAGAAGAAACTTCTAAAAGGAAGAGAAATCCTTATACTGAAAGAAATTACCCACAAAGAAAATTGCTTTCCTTGTAGAACTCAACTAGAAGACACTTCTAAACGCCAGGGGAATCCTTACATGGCAAGAAGTTACCCACGAAGGAAAATACTTCCCTTGTAGGACTCAACTAGGGCTTCATACACTCCTATAAAAAGGACAATTGAAACATGAGGATCACAACTTTTTGCAAATTCATAAACCAAGAATATTTTGTAGCAAGAGCACGTGCGACATTGAAAGAGCAAGATGAAAGAAGAAAGAAGAAAGAAGAACTAGAGTTAGGTTTTCTTTTTAAGCTTAGTTTGCGGCGCTGAAAGTGAAAGACAGTAGAATAAAAGAGAACTAAAGTTAGATTTTCTTTCTAAAGCTTAGTTTGTGTTATTTCAACTCAGAATCATTGGTTAAAGATAATTGTTCTAGCTGTGAAAGCAAATGAGGTTTTGTAACAAGAAGTGGGTTTTGATCTTGAAGAGTAGAGTATATGATTATAGTTAATCATTGAACAGTTTGAGTGAACACTTGAAGTGAGGTACTAGAGTTAGTCTCTTTCATTATAGAGTTGTAATTTGTAGTTGCTCTGTGAAGTTTGGTGAAATCCTATGAGGTGTAGGCCATGTTTTTTCTTCCCTTGATCAAGGAGGTTTTCATGATAAATCTCTATTTAGTTTGTTACTATTTATCCAACAAGAACCTGGTTCTTGTGTAGGTGGTCTAGGTTTCTTCAATTGGTATTAGAGTAGGTCTTGTCATCTAAAAGGTTCACACCTTGAAAAGGATCACTGGCTGCACCACCTATAACACATGAAAGAGCATCACAAACACGACTCACACTATTTAACAAAAAATACTATGGATGGTGAAACAATAAAATGATGGACCCACTGATTGCAGAAAACTCATATCCTACTGGGAGTTATTCTAAATGGTCCCACCATTCCTCTGAAAAATGGAACAACTCAAGTACCAAAGGATAAAAGGGAGTGAGATGTTGCCGATAAATTGGCAAATTAGAAAAATGCGAAAGCAATAAAGATTTCTGATATGAGGAATAGGTAAAAATGAGTACAATTGGATTTCAGCATGCCCAGATGCAAAAGTTATAAGGGAAACTTTGCAAATAGCTTATGAGGGCTCAAGTCAGGTAAAAAAAATCCAAAATTGATAACTTAAACAGACAGTACAAGCTGTTCAGAATAATGGAAGGTGAAACATTCAGGACATGCACACCAGGTTCAAGATAATCATCAATGGAATATACTGACTAGGAGAAGTGATCCCTACTAGAAAAGTAGTCAGAAAACTTTTGAGTGTTCTTCTTGTATCTTGGGAAAGCAGAGTCGAAGCCATTATGGAAGCACGCAATCTGGATACCTTGATGATTGATGAGTTCACTAGAAATATCATGACCTATGAACTGAAGAAGAATCAAGAAAAGGAAATAGGCGGCAAGAGAAAAGAGAAGAACCTAGTTCTCAAGGCAACAACACCAGATGACTTCGAGGATGAGAACATTGCCCTACTGACTAAGTTGTTCTCAAGAATGCTGGAGAAAGTTCAGATGAATCAATGGAGAAACTTTCAGAAGATGACTGATAAAGAATCACAAGACCACCTATGTCACAAGTATGGAATTCAAGGTCACTTCATCAAGTTTCGTCCTATATGGTCCTTGGAGTACAAGAAAAACAATCCAGAAAAACTAAAGGAGGCCATGAATGATCAGTACATTTCTACAAATCGTAGAATGACTAATCAAGAGGTAGGTATTTCTATAAAGAAGACATTTGCTGCTATGAGAAATTCATCTAGAGAAGAATCTGAGGAGGGAGGATCTGAAAACCAATCTCTACTCGTAAATGAAGAGACATACAAAAATGACTTTATCGCATTGATGGTAGTCACGGAATCTGATTGATAAAGTGAATACATGTCAATCAAAGGAAATAATCATGGCATTAATGGCAGAGATATATTCAGCGGATGAAGAGACAACAAGCAATCTATGGTAAGTTTTCTTAAAATGTAGGAAAATCTTCATATTTATCTAAAAATAAAATTAGAATACTTTTTTTGTACTCTCATGGATGCATATCACTAAACTTGTGATGAAAAGGAACAAGTGCTAGTAGAGTAGGCATCTTTAAGAGAAGAAAATAGGGGTCTTAAAAATCAAAATCAGAATCTTGAAGAAAAAATTAATCACTTAAATTCCTCCAGAAAAGAGAAAAATGTTAAAAACAATGTTCACATGGCTCGGGAGGAAATTGTTTAAAATAAGGGAACTTTCTAAATTCCATGACTAAAAGGAATGAAGCCCTTCTTAAGGAACTTTAAATGCCTAAGATGGAACTAGAGCAGAATACAAAATGGACAAAATCCTCTATAATTCTCAATAATCTCCAAAATAGTCAATCCTCAACTACATATGGAATAGGATTCAATAAGAATTCTGTAAAATCTAAGGAAAAATACAGTGATATGTTCTGCACTCACTCTGATCAACCTAGTTATTAGAACCACATGTGCAAAAAGAAAAGTTTGTCCATTAAAAATAATCTCATCCTTCTGAGAAAAGGAGGCGTGGTAAATGAACTCTAAAACTGGTTCCCAACCATAAACCCTTATCCAAATAGGCCAGAAGAAATTTGATTCATCCTTTCACTCATAAACAGGGACCTAAGTGGATATGGAAACCCAAATCTAACCTCTAAATCATTGAGCAAGAACAAGTGAGAAGGAAACAAAAGTAGTGGTATCTAGCCATCACATGCTTCAGATACATCAGTGGAAACAATGAGAACCTCCTCTCACTAAAAAATTTCCAAGGAGGAAGTGATGCCTTTTGAAACAGGAAGAAAGAAGAAATTCTAGGAATTGGTAGAGTTGGACCTACGTCCTCTCAAACAATAGATAATGTATACTATGTTGAAGGTCTGCAACACAATCTTTTGAATGTGTCCCAAATGTGTGACAAGGGAAAAAATGTCTTAATCACCTCAACCGTGTGTAGAGTGATTAGTTCTAGCTATAGAAAACTAGTCCTCCTGGGTAAGAGATACAAAAACATGTACAAAGTTGACATTTTTGGGTCCCAAAGAACAATCACTTTAATGGTTAGGTACAATCACTGATAACTCACTACTATGGGATAAAAGATTGGGACATGCAAGCATCTCACTGATAAACAAACTAATATCCAAGGACCTGGTGTCACAGCATTGACAACTCGAAGGTTTAATAAAGATCATGTACGTGGAGCATGCGCATGAGGTAAACACGTGAGATCAACTTTCAAACCTAAAGGGATGATAATCACATCAAATCCTTTTGAACTACTCCACATGGATCTATGCGGACGAATGAGAGTTCAAAGCCGAGGAGGTAAAAAATTGTTCCATGCCTTGTGTATCCACGGTTTGAGGATTAGGTTCCTCATGGTCGGAACCACCAATTTCATCTCTTGAGTGATGTGTCATACCTATCTCATCAAAATCAACCTACACATCTTTCTCAAACAAGTGATTATCTTCGTCAAAAATAAGAACGTAGAAAGATAGGTTAGTGGTTCAAGGATACAATCAAGAAGAAGGGATAGACTACGATGAGACATTTTCCCCGGTAGACCAAATGGAAGCTATAGAGATTCTAATAGCCTTTGTAGCTAACATGGAATTCAAACTCTATCAAATGGACGTCAAGAGGGCCTTCCTGAATGGGTTTATTCAAGAAGAGTATTTTATGGGTTGAAGTAGGCCCTACAAGCACGGTACGATATGCTATCAAGTTTTCTTCTCACACACGAGTACTTGAGAGACAAGATTGGCAATATATTGTTTATTCAAAAGAAGGGCTCCAATGTGCTCATAGTTCAGGTTTATGTCGATGACATAATTTTTAGAGGTACATATGCTAAACCTAGGGTTGGCGTTGTCCAACTCACGAGTAGTGAATTCAAAATGAGCATGATGGGAGAGGTTAACTTCTTCTCAGGTCTTCAGATCAAACCGTCCTCATCCGGAAGATCAATTCATCAACAAAAGTACATCAAGGAGCTACTAATGAAGTTCGACATGAATGAAGCTAAATATGAATAACACCCTGATTGCAACTACTACGAAGCTCGATAAGGATGCACCAGGTTCTGTCAATGACACCTAGTATAGAGGAATATTTAGAACTCTGCTATATCTTACAACTAGTAGACTCAACATCATTTTTAGTGTTGTACTTTGGGCACGCTTCCATTCATGTCCAAAGGAATCCCACTTAAAGGCCGTCAAAAGTATGTTGTGATACCTCAAAGGAACTTGGAACCAGGTTTTCTAGCACCCAACATGTACTCATTTGAATTGGTTGCTTTGCAGATACAGACTATGCATGATATTTGGTGGATAGAAAAAGAAAATCAGGAATGACTCACTTTCTATAGCCTTGCTTGTGACATGGGCTACAAGAAAACAAAACTTAGTTGCTATGTCTATGACTAAAGCTGAATACTGCAACTGCCTCATGTTGTGCCCAACTTCTTTGGATATAAAAATAGCTCTAGGACTTATTAATTAACATTGGTTGTATTCCTATCAGATGTGATAACACTAGTGCAGTAAACATGGTAAAAAACCCAGTGCAACACAAATGGACTAAACACATTGACGAGCTTAATCACTTCCTTAGAGACAATGTTTAAAAGTCTTATATTTTCATGAAATTTTTTTTAACTGAGGACCAGGTGATTGACATATGCACCACAACCTTGGGTCGAGAGCAATTTGAGAAAAATTGGCTCTCACTGTGTCTCATTTACCAATAGATGTATTCACTCTCAAAAAATCTTGAAGTTGGGATTGGATAGGTGTTACGTACTTAACATATCCACTAACTTACTCTTGTACTTTACCAGGTATACATTTTCCGTTGCAGGGAACTCTGAAGCTTAGGTCTAATGATATTACCCTTAGTTTACTATAACATATCATGTTCATGACATATCAGGTTTGCACTCTCCCTCATTGTATTTACTAAATACAATAGACCATTCTTGATGTCATCTATAACAACAGAAATTGGGTCACCCCTTGTTTTCCACATTGTTTTAAAACAAAAATTCTCGAGAAAATCAAATCATCTCTCTAGATACCACAAATGTCTATATCTGCCTTGGAATCCCAACATTTATCCCTATATTCATTCACTCGTCAGGCGCTCATTATTGCCATTTCAATCATATCAATCACTTTCCTTACCCTATTACTCTTACCTCAAACCCTTTCCCTCATCCCCACTTTCACAAGAACTTTCACCCAAATAGACAATCATGAACTCACCCCCATTTCCACTACCCTTATCATAATTTGTAATCATCAAAAAGGGAAAAATTCATGACATGACAACTTCCTAAACAAGTTTTGATAATGACAAAGTGAACCAAATAAAGTGAACTAGGTTCACAAATTGGAATAATGAAACATAGTAAATAAAAGCGAAGCAAGAATAAAAGAGAATTCTAAAAGAAAGAAAAATCATTATAAGGAAAGAAGTTACCCACGAAGGAAACTACTTTCCTTGTAGGACTCTACTAGAAGACGTTTCTGAAAAGGCAGAGGAATCCTTATAAGCAAGGAAGTTACCCATGATGGACACTTCTTTCCTTGTAGGACACAACTAAGGTTGCATATGCTCATATAAAAGGACAATTGAAACATAAGAATCACAATTTTTTGCATATTCATAAATAAAGAATAATTTGCAGCAAAAAGACATGTGATCGATATTGAAAGAGAAAGATGATAGAAGAAATAAGAACTAGAATTTTGTTTTCTTTCAAAATCTTAGTTTATGGCGCTGAAAAAGCAAGACAGCAAAAGAAAAAAGAACTATAGTTAGATTTTTTTTCTAAAACTTAGTTTGTCTTACTTCAACTTAGAATCATTGTTTGGTGATAAATTTTCTAAGTATGAAAGCGAATTTGTGAGGTTTTGTAACAAGAAGTGGATTTGGCTTTTTTGAGATATTTTAAGATGCCTTTTCACAGGATACATTACCTTTTATATAAGCATGGACTAGGGTTTATAGTAGATCTAGTAGACTCCAAAAATTCTAACAAAATTGGACTTGTCTTTTAGAGTATGAAATTTTGATCTCTACAAATGTCCCCTACTTAAAGGCGTATCAGAGTGTAGACTCGATGAAACTCAATGACAAGACTTGAAGTACCCATAAAAATGGAACCTTCCATCTTTGCGATTTTGTGGCTTCAGATATGCAGAGCTGCTTTGTGAGATAAGGGATGATGGACAGATTTGGTCCCACAAAGTGTGTCAATTTGTTTGCAACAAATTTTGAAGTGTTAGAAAATAAATTGCAATCATAAATGAAATAAGAAGAAACATAATATTTCTAATAAGCAATGTGGGTACAAATTTGTTTCTTCCGTGATTCTTCTCTCTGGATTTTATCCGTAGTTCGAGGGCTATTAGTAGTGTATTCCTTGAATATAAGATGATTTGAACCACGTGGGATTTAGTTGATATCCTTGTAAAAACGATTTTGTAGATCTTCTTGAAGTATTTGGTTGTCAAGAATAGTTCGTTCACATCTTTATCTCTATGTGAATATTCGAGATGCCTCTTCAATGAAATACATTAACCCTTTCTGTAGGTATGATCTAGGGATTAGGGTAGAATAGCCTTCAAGAATCCTAAGTGAAATTGAAATCGTCTTATAAAATTCCATAAATATTTTTATGTCTACATAAAGTATTTGAGGAGGACCATTTTAAACAAGACAAAGTTAATGTGCCCTATTCAATTGTTAGCTCCATACAGATTGTTGGAATGTACAATGAGCTAAATGATCATTGCAAAAAAAGACTATCAGACTAACCCTAAAAACTAATTATCACTTGAGAATTCACTTTTTTATTCAAAAAATTAATGCTTGATGATAACTTAGAAAATAATCTCTTCCAGATTTTCTATATATGGATGTTTGTGATGATACAAATTTATATATAATAAGTTTGTCTATATCCTTACCATTCACCTCATTAATATCTGAAGGGGAACATTTGACGAGAGCATCTTAGATAAGATGAAATTAATAATTTGTCATTATTGGCTTCATGCACATTGTGTAATGGACCATGAACTAATTAAACGATCATTGCAAAATAAAATTTTTTGACTAGTTCCTAAAAAATAACATCATTCAAGAAATTGCCTCATTTTCTAGCTTTCGTAAAATCAACTAGACATAAATTTGGGATCATTCTCTTCTTCCAAATTCTTTACATATGTATATTTATTAACATTATACATTCTTCTTTTGTTAGAATGACTAACCACAACAAGAACAACATAATCAGTGAAATTTCACTAGGTGGGGTTTGAAGAATGTAGAGTGTACACAACTTATCACTATCTTGTGGAGTGAATGTAGACATGCTATTTCCAAAAGAGTTTTGGATCAAGTGCATTAAACTCAAGTGAAAGAAGGAGAAAAAAATGAAAAAAACATAGCAATCGATAAGAAAGGAAGTGTAAAGTGTTCAATAAAGAACAATAGAAACAACAAAATAGTGCGTGCTATTTAATTGTTCCCTTTTTTGGGAAAAGAACACTTGTACCCAAAAAGAGAAATTATTTACAAGCGGCTACCCTTTTACTTTCATACCCCTATTTTTAACTATTAATTCACGTTTACTGCATGACATACTTTGATGATATCAAAGAGGAAGATGTAGTGCTTCAGTGAAACTAGTCAGTCTCTCCTTGATACCATTAGAATATATATTCATCAAGGAGGAAGAAGTAGTGTTTCAGAGTTTCAGTGAAAAAAAATGTTCAATTACTGCTTGATACTATCAGAGTGTATAGATACCATCAATATATATATATATATATACATACTCTGATGGTATCAATAGTTATTCTTAAATATATTGGGTCTCATTTGGGTAAATACTTCACCTAATAGATCCAATTTGTGTAGTTTTTCATTTTTTTTCCAGCTTATTTGGTTGGAGGATGCTACTAGCTAGAGGATTGTGATCTGTTGAATAGTGTTTTAGTTGTGTTCCTATGTCTTGATTGATATCATTTCGAGATGAAACTTTCTCTTTAGTTGATTCTGGAATCATGCCAATTTCTGGGAATGAAGAAGTTTCGGTTTGATTTCTTATTTGCGGTTGAAAATAGGTCTAACTGTGTAATAGTTGCTTTGTTTTTAAATATTACTCTATTTCATCATGTATTTGCAGCCTGAAGTTCTTTCCCGACAGTCTAGTAACTCTTCGTCTCTTCTTCCTATTAACAAGAGGTTGTATCTTCGTGCACCTATCCATCATGAATACTCCTTTTTTTATGAAAATGAATTCAAGACCGAAGATGTTGTCACCGAGGACATTTGAATACATATGTTTTATATCTTCAAGTCCAAAGTAGTAAGTAACCTGATTTCACTTCATAGTTTTCTGGTGCCATATTAACCAATCATTATAACCTGTAATAGAAATCGAGATAGACAATTTAGCATCGACACCTTCAGCTTCAAAAATCATATTTAACTCTTGTATTTTTCATGTGTGAATATTTCTAAGGTTTTAAAAGGTGTGAATGGAAAATGAAGAGTTATGACTTTTATGAAGAGTTGTGACTTTTTCGAAGAGTTATGACTTTTATGAAAAGTTGCGACTTTTACGAAGAGTTGTGAATTTTCTGAAGAGTTGTGACTCATCTGAAAAGTTGCGAGTTTTCTGTAGAGTTGCGATTTTTCCAAAGGGTTGTGACACAAATATCACCCATTCACACTACTCTTTGTTGTCTATACATAGAGGGGTATTCTCTTATTTTTCCACAACGAATTTCTAGACTTCTTCTACTCAATCTAGTATTCTAAGTGTGTATTTTACTGTCGTTGAGTGGTTTGATGACATCGTGATTTTAGGTACCAATACACCGATGAGTAAGGTCGTTCTATCTTGGGAGGATATATTTCATTAACCTCGTGTACTTGAGGGAAATAATTTCCTTAAGGACATACTGTGCATTTAGTGGGCTCAATTTTTGTCTTTGAGAATAATATTTTGTATATTATTTCTAATATGTTTCAAGTTCTATTTCTTTACTGCTTTTGAGTTTCTAGCTTTGATTATACTCTTTAAACTTTCTTGTTTCTTACCAAGTTCTCAAAATGCATCTTTCTTTTCTCCTTTATTTGTCGCCACCGGTAATTTGAAAAGAGGAATGTAAATTCCTTATACTGACCATCAAATAGTTGGAAACAAGACAAAGCATATGTAGGGATCACTGCTAGTACATACCTACGCACGATCTCTTTTCCCGCAATACTTGAAAAATTTAGCCTTCCATCCTTTTATTTTTTTCTTGACTCTCCTTTATAAACTCTAGCATCTTTTGTTGAAATGTCCCACAAAATCCGGTAAACACAAATACATAGCCATGTCTTTTATTTATCGTTGTCTAAGAAACAACGATAGCTCAACTTTCTCCTCTTCTCTCACATTTTTACTAAAACATATTGGTGATTTATCTAGATTAACCACTTTCCTTAAAATATTTGCTACATAGCTTGTATTTTGATTGTTAGTTGAACAAAATATAAAGGATTCATCGACAAAAAATAAATGAATTACGCTTAGCCATTGGATTTCATTTCTTATATAAGCATCATAAAGAAGACAAAATTAATATTTGCTAGAAAAGACTTATATGGATAATTAATTAATGTTCAATGATAAATTTGGTAAGAATATCTTTAAGATTTTCTACAAACCCTAACTAGGATGTGTATATAATAAAAGAAGAATTATTTGACATTATACTAAAAGGAAACATCAAAAAATATTCAGCAAGTAAAGTCTCTTCTCCCCTTTTTGTTGTCTATATATATTTCTGGGTGTGTGTGCTATTTAATTGTTCCTTTTTTTTTGGGTGTTTTTGATGTATTTTTCAGGGAAAGTTATATTTTTTATTCTTGAATTTTTGGACTTTTACCTCACATAGGATCTAAGGAGTGATAAATATTAGTTTTGTTGTTACTGATATAGGATTTATATATGTTCAATCAATAAATCAAATATGCATCACCGAACCTGGTTGAGTTTATCTGACATTATACTAAAAGAAAATATCAAACAAAATTCAGCAAGTAAACTCTTTTCTCCCCTTTTTTGTCTATGTTTTTTTCACTCATTTTTTCTCATTCAATACTCTTTTTGCTGTCCAAGAACAGACAAAAAGGTTCTCATTTTATTCCTATATATATATATGTGAGTGTGCGCGTGCGATTTAATTGTTCCTTTTTATTTGGGGTGTTTTGATGTTTTGTTTCAAGTGAAGTTTTGTTTTTTGTTCTTGAATTTTTGGATTCTTACCTGATTTACGATTTGATGAGTGATAAATATTGTCTTTGTTGTTACCTGATATAGGATCTATATATGTTCAATCCATTAGTCAACTATGCGTCAATCCGAACCTAGTTGAGTTTATCTGACATTATACTAAAAGGAAATATCAAACAAATTTCAGCAAATAAACTCTTTTCGCTCCTTTTTGTCTATGTTTTTTTTCACTCATTTTTTGCTTATTCAATACTCTTTTTTCTGTCCAAGAATAGAGAAAAAGGTTCTCATTTGATTCCTATATATATTTCTATGTGCGCGCGCGCCATTTAATTGTTCCTTTTTATTTGGGGTGTTTTTGATATTTTGTTTAAAGTAAAGTTTTGTTTTTCGTTCTTAAATTTTTGGATTTTTACTTGATATACGATTTGATGAGTGATAAATATTTATTTTGTTGTTATGTGATATAGGATGTATATATGTTCAATCAATCAATCAACTATGCCTCAATCCGAACCTAGTTGAATTTACTGGTAATGTTAGGATTTTTTTGTCTATTTTGCTGAATTCTGATGATTTTATATGATTTTCCAGTAATTTAGATCAAGTGTTTTGAGGTTTGATACCTGTTAGTTGTTAGTAGTAAATTAGTTTGTTTCATTTGTTTATCATTGGATGGTTGTTACTCATTAGCCATAGTATTGTACTTCATTGTTAGATACAATCTTTGTTTTACTTCTTTTATGTTTTTTCTTGCAAATATGAATGTTGTGGTTCTCTTCTTTCGTATTGTATTTGATATTTTCCCATATCTGGTTGCAAGGTGCTACTAGAGGAGTGTGATCTTGTGTTTGAGTTGTGTTCTACGACTTGGTTCTGCTTGATTGATATCGTCTCGAGATGGAAAGAAAAGCTTTAGCTGATTCTGGAAACATGCCAGTTTCGAGGAATGAAGAGGTCTCAATCTAATATCATGCCAGTTTCAGGGAATGAAGAGGTCTCAATCTGATCTCTTATTTGTTGTTGAAAATTATTTTAACTGTGTAATACTTGCTTTGTTTTTTAATATTACTCTATTTCATCATGTATTTGCAGGTAGGAGTTGTTGCCCGGCAGTATAGTAACACTTTTCTTCCTTATTAGAAGAGGTACTCTTTGCTCTATGAGAAGAGGTATTCTTTGCTCTTTGCAAAAGAAGTAAGTATGGCGAGAGGCAAGGAGGACCTAGGCAAATGAGAAATATCAAAGAGCAAGAAGGTGGTAATCTTAGACTGAGGCATGAAGAAGAATTTGATGGATTCAGATTGAAGAAAAGAAGATTTTGAGTTGATAGCTCACTGAACCTGTAATATTAGCAATTGCAATGGGTAAAAGCAACATGCTCTTGTATAATAGAAGTAGACAGATTTCTGAACTCATCTAGATGAATGATATTGTCGAAGAGAAAGAACGCGACTTAGACACAAATTATGTCCTTATTGAAAGCACTTTTTGTCTTAATAGCTAATCAAACCTTGAATTTATGGGGAACTATGCATTTATACATGTTTTTGCTTCAATCATGTTGGCAATAAGTTGTACAACGATCATGCTTCTTAATTTGTCTTTCTAGAAGGAGAAAAGAACTAGTTTTAAGATGCTCTATTGTGCTGGATTGAAAATAACTTCCTTAGTTTGAGTTGCTAATGTGCATGCTGGCTTTGTGTATTGTTTTTGTCTATGTTTTTTTCACTTATGTTTTTGCTCATTTTTTTCCTACATATATATATATATGTGTGCTATTTAATTGTTACTTTTTATTGCGTGTTATATATGTGTGGTATTTAATTGTTACTTTTTCTGGGGTGTTTTTGATGTTTTTTTAGGTAATTTTTTATTTATTATTCTTAGATTTTCAAACTAATAAAAAAAATAATCTACCATTCTAGAAATCACCCCCTTTTTATAACTAGCTTTCTTAAATTAACTTGATAATAAATTTAGGAGCAATCTTTTCTTCTAGATTCTTTACCTATGCATTATTGTTAACATTATAAATTCTTTATTAGAATGATAAATAATATTTGTATATAATAAGTTCGACTCTATCCTCGTTGCTCACCTCATTGACATACCTCATTGTATATAATAAGTTTGAATCTTGTCAAACTCAATAATTTTATTTGTTCTTACTTGCTTGAGTCAAACTGCGTGTGACATGAACATTTGAGACATGTCAATTACAAAACCTTGCAAGGAAAACTAATAAACTTAGAAGTTTTGTCTAACTTTGAGTGCAATAAATAAAAATGTCAAGTTTGTGTTGAATCTAAGTATGCTAATCATTCTTATAAATTTGTTGAAAGAAATTTTAACCCCTTGAGTTGATTTACACTGACATTTGTGATATGAAGTCAACACCATCTCGTGGTGGGTTGGGGGGGGGGCG
>JAJOOO010009392.1:0-42289 GCA_029582685.1 Solanum piurae | reverse complement strand
TTTTGGTCTTTGAATCACTTTTGAAAATCTTTGATAGAACTCCTTGAATGAAAGGTTATTCAAGAATCAAGAGTTACCATACCTTAATTATTGAATACCCATGAAATTGAAGAAGAAATCAGTTGAAAACCCATCTTCTAGCTTGAGCTTCATCAAGGTTTTCAATGAAGTTTTGAGAGAATCTATTTTAGAGAGGGAAGGGTCAATTGAAGAATAGGGTCTAATTCTAGGTTATGGAGTTTTAACCAACTTAAAATACCCTAAAATAGGTATAATAACCGTTTGTAATAATTCTCCAAAGTACCCAAAGTACCCCTCACTTAGTTGGACCATTTTAACAAGTCAAACTTGAGTTCTATTTTCGCATATTTCGTCGGGAAATAAGTTCGCGACGCGGAGGTATTCCCGCAAGTTTCTAGAAATTAAATTCTGAGACAGTAGAGTCCGTTGTGTCTCCGCGTCGCGGAGACACTTTTTGGCCCTTGGTGGAGCAGGTCCTCGACGCGGAGCCACTCCCTCCAAGTACAACTTGCAAGCTGCCTTGGCAGCTTGCTTGGCCAAGGGTTGGGGTCCTCCCAGGGACCCTTAGGGTGGTCCCGGGGCGTCGTAATCGAACGTTTTGACCCTAAAGACATTTATTACGACACTAGGGTCACCTCTACTGATTTTAGACTCCAAACAATACATAAAAACATGAACAACATACTAGAACAAACCAACACGTAAAAGACTAGTTTCCGAACGTCTTGGTCGTCCCTTGACGTTTGACTTCCAAACTCTTTAAAACTGACTTAAAAGGCTATTCCTCATTATTTTAACAAGTTATTAATGCATAAACCCCCATGTGAGGCTCTACTTTATCCTACTTCATTTTGAGGGGTGTTACATCAAGTAACTCAAACTCCTGCCAACCCCCTATTGCTATTACTGTCCCCCAAGGTGGGTGGAACTGTAGGCACTGATGCCTTTTTCCATCCTTTGTTGAGTCCTATGATGACTGGTAATGAGAATGAAATGTTGACTAAGTTTCTGAAACTGAAGCCGCCCGTGTTTCATGGTTTTGAGAGTGAGGATGCCTATGAGTTCATCTTGGATTGTTATGAGAGGTTTCATAAGTTGGGTATTGTACATCAACATGGGGTAGAGTTCGTGACTTCCAGTTTCAATGTGAGGCAAGCAGTGGTGGATGGCCTATGTGGAATGCAAATGGTCAGTTCCCCCCCCACTTACTTGGACACAATTTCATGCTCTGTTTTTGGAAAAGTATGTACCCTGAACTTTGAGGGATCACAAGAAGGATGAGTTCATGGCTTTGGAGCAGGGTGGTATGTATGTAGCTGCTTATGAGGCTAAATTTCATGCATTGTCTAGATATGCTACTCAATTGGTAACTATAGAGGAGGATAAAATTTGTTTATTTGTCAAAGGATTGAACCCCGAACTTCGGGTATTGTCTGTTCATATGACCTTTGCAGGAAAATTCTTTAATGAGGTGACTGACTTTGTGAAGAAAGTAGAGGGAGTTAGACGTGATGGGTATGCTAAGTCTTTGGCTAAGAAAGCTAAGAGCATAGGCAACTTTCAACGTTCTTACTCCAGAGGTTCAGGTAGGCCGACGCTTGCAGCCCGATCGATTCAGTCCGACATGCCCGCTTCTACAGGTAATTACTCGGGAACTCCACAATAGAAATTTATTCAAGATAGCCAGGGAGCCGCGTCTTTGGCTAGCGGCAGACCGTATTTTGATCGTTCTTGCTATAGTTGTGGGGAACCTGGGCACATGAAGAGAGATTGTCCCCAACCACGCATGTTGGCTTCCGTGCAGTAGCAGACTAGAGAAGTAATACCCGCGAGCAATGGTAATAATGGTAGAGGGCATCCATAAGGTGGGCGAGGAGGAAATCAGTGAGGCCGTGGAGGCCGGGGAAATGGTATTGCAAGCATAGAGTAGTGCAGCCAGGTAATGAGGTTGTCCATCATGATGACATGGCTCAGTGTAATGCCTTTTCGAGCAAGACCGAGGCTGAGGCATCTGATGCAGTGATCCCAGGTACTATGCTTGTCTGTGATCGGATGGCTACTATTTTGTTTGATCCAGGTTCTACTTATTCGTATGTATCAGTTCAGTTTGCCTTGGGTTTTGATATGATTTGTGAAATACTTGATTCCCCCATCCATGTTCCTACCCCAGTTGGAGAGTCAGTCATAGTCACCCATGTGTATCGTGCTTGCCCTAGCTTGTTTATGGGTTTTCAGACTTGGGCTGATTTGGTTATTCTAGATATGACTGATTTTGGTATAATCTTAGGTTTGACTTGGTTGTCCCCCCATTATGCTGTGTTAAATTGTAATACAAAATTTGTAATTCTAGAGATCCCCGGTAGGGAAAAATTAGAGTGGGAAGGGGAGTACAAGCCTAAGCTAACTAAGGTCATATCCTCTATTCGGGCTAGGAAACTGGTGGGGCAGGGATGTTTGGCGTATTTGGCTCATATTCGGGATGTTGAGGTTGAGTCTCCCCCTACTGAGTCTATTCCTGTAGTGTTTGAATCTAGGGAAGTGTTTCCTACCGATTTGCCTGGTATGCCTCTAGATAGAGATATAGATTTCTGCATTAATTTAGAACCAGGTACTCGCCCCATTCCTTATCGCATGACCTCGGTAGAATTGAGAGAGCTTAAGGCTCAAGTCCAAAAACTTCTTGATAAAGGTTACATCCGTCCTAGTGCTTCCCTGTGGGGTGCTCCTGTAGGATGTGCATAGACTGCCGGCAGTTGAATAGGGTCACCATTCAAAAAAGTATCCATTTCCTCGGATAGATGATCTTTTTGACCAGTTGCAAGGTGCGTTTGTGAGTCCAAGATTTGGACTCATTTAGGTCTTTGTTTTGATAGTGTAAGTGTCCTCAAATGCCTAATTTGTGCTATAACTTGATGTTAAAGCCTTGATTTTAGGTATGTGAGCTAAGGAGCAAGGTAAGGACACTAACAGGCAAAAAAGAGCAAAACAAGCTGAAGAAGTGGAGAAAAGCAATTCTGGTGATCGCCAAGACCATTCGGTGAACCGCCTAGTGGCTCTTCAGCTCGCCTAAAGTTCCAGTGTGCCTGCTTTGGGGGAAGAAACCAATTCAGCGACATAAATGGGCAGTCGGCGAATCACCGATTTGTTCTGCGACAACACACTGGATCACCGAAAGTTACAGGACATAGGATGCTAAGAACCAATGCAAAATGGCGATGAAAGAGAGCAAAGGGCGGATCACCGAACCACTCAGTGAGACCGACTTAATCCATCGACTGGACTTTCAGGCTAAATTTTGGGAAACTATAAATTGATTTTTAAAAGGAATTTTGGGGAGTTCTCACCCAGATATTCGAATTCTCTCTCAGATACTACAGTTCCCATTCTAGAGTTAGAGTTTTCTCCAAGTTTTGAGTTCTTATCGTAATTTTTGAGGATTTTAACTTCGGTCTTTGAACCTAACTATTTTGGAACATTGTAAAGGCTTGGAGACTATTACCCAGCTGATGGTTAATCGAGTTGGTAATTATTTTTACCTTTTTATGATGTTTAGCTAAACCCCAATTCTTGAGGTGTGATCATGTGATTATGGGTTGAATTAGCTTATGGGTATTGTTAATTACTGATTTAAATACTTAATTGAAGTGGGTTTTAATTGATAGTTGTGTTTTAAACTAAGAATTGTAGTTGCACATCCAATTCAAACTTATAATTCTGGGCTTGCTTAAAAAAGAGGTTTTAGAATGAAAGCTTTCAATTAATGATTGTAGTTATTGGGTTATTTGGGTTTAGCTCGAAAGAGTAAATTTTAACCTCGATTCTACCTATCTAGCTCAAAAGAGTAGATGAATTAAGGTGTGGGCTGTTCATATTTGCTAAGTTTGTTGATGTTCGAAAGAAATCACTTGAAACATGATATTTGTTCGAGAGAAAACTATTTCACTCACAGTCTAGCCTATCCATTGATATTTAGCTATTTATTAGTAGTTTCAATTACCCATATAGTGAAATTTGCCTATTATCGATCACATCCCGAGAATTCCTCTATATGTTGTTATTTCTTTAGTGTTTGACTGTGTTGTAGCCGATAATTGCAAATCAAAACCCCTCATATGACATTTGTGTCATCCCCTTAGACTTGTCTACATGTCTTTTTCGATAAATTTTATTCCTATAACTAATTATACCACGTTTGTAATTCATAATTGAATTTGTACACGTACCACTCCCTGTGGGTTCGACCCCAAGTTTTTGTTGGGTTTTATACTAGTTAATGATCGTTTGCACCTAGAATTGGATGAGGTGTGTTTGAAACGTTAATCAAAATGGCGCCGTTGCCGGGGAGTGGTGTTGTTTAAAATTCTTTTGTTGAAGTTGAATTGTGATCTTTTTGGTTATAGTTGAATCGACTAAATTTGTTTTGTGTTTGTGTTGAACAGATGAAGAGATGAGCGTAAATGGGAGTAATGGTAGCCAAGTGGGCCACCAAGATGATATTGGGAATCTTAATGGTGTGAATGACCCAATCCAATTGGTTGGTGTTGGTGCAATACGTCTACCTCCAACTGAAGGGAATGTTGTCTTCCATGTTACTAGCACAATGCTACAACTCCTCCAAATGAAAGGTCTATATGGAGGATTGGCTTATGAAAACCCCCATGAGCATAATTGGAACTTTGTGGACGTTTGTGGTCCATTCTCATTCAAGAACGTATCACAAGAATAAGTTTGTCTCACGTTGTTTCCATTCTCTTTGATGGGTGAGGCTAACAAATGGTTAGCTGAGTTGCCAAGGAATTCCATCACCTCTTGGGATGAGCTTACTGCAGAGTTCAATGTGAGGTTCTTTCCCCCATCAAGGATGATGACACTCAGAGATAGCATGCAAGTTTTCAAACGCTTGGAAGGTAAACCAATCCACGAAACGTGGTTGAGGTTTAAGAAGTTGGTGCTTCAATGTATGACTCACGGACTGCCAAACCATATATTGCAACAATACTTCTATATGAGCCTTGTCTCGGTGAACAAAGGAGTTGTTGATCAACTTGTTCCTGAAGGTATAATGCAACAACCCTATGCAGAAGCGTCTCAACTCCTTGATGGAATGACCAAGATAAATAGAGTGTGGTACACTCATCAGGACCAAGTTCCCCTCTCACTTTTAGAATGTCTAAAGAGCATATCGAAAAGGATCACGAGAGAGACCAAAACATGGCCAAAATGATGACCCAGTTGGATATCTTGCTGAAAAATATAATGGGTAGTGGGTCGAAGAGTGTAAGTGTTGTGGGTGTTGGTGGAGTAAACCCTGAAGAAGCACAATTTTATGCGTTGTACAATGAGGAAGTGAATTTCCTAGATAATCAAGGAGGAGGATATTTTTCAAACTATCCAAGGCTGGGTGGAAATCCTGGTTGGAATAGAGATGATGGCTAGAGAGATAGAGATAGAGAATGGTGTGACCGTAATGTTGCTTGGAAGGAGAGAGAGGGTGACAAGGACATATATGTCCCACCCCATGACCGTCAAAAGCCCAAGGAACCAGAAAATGTCCATACGAAAGACATGCTCTCACGCATTCTCAACAAAGTTGAAGGGTCGGACAAAGTGTTGAAAGAGATAAAAGAAGATGTCTCTACATTAATCATACGGTCACCTCCCATTCAGTGTCAATCAAGCAGTTGGAAACCCAAATGGGTCAAATTTCTTCTCATTTGAACCCACGGCCAAAAGGGCCCTACCAAGTAATACCTTGGCAAACCCGAAGAATGATCCTTGAATTGGTATTTTCGTCGTGCCACGATGCTAACTAAGGCTCTTCTTGGGAGGCAACCTAAGATTTTGATGCTTTAGTTTTTGATTTTGAATAACAGGTGTTGATTGTGCAGGTTGAAAAGTGAAAAGTGTTGGAAAATGGGTAATTTGGTGAGCCAAGATCCAGTCAGCGACACACCGAACAGGTTGGAGAAGCTCCACTTGGACCGCTGTTGGAACCACCCATCCTTATAGGGAATTCTGTAAAACTCAGCGAGCTAAAGGCTCAGTCGATGACTCGCTGAACAAGTCGCCGATCCCAACTTTATCCTCCGTTTGAACCCCCAAATTGCTGGGAGTCCTGTAAAACTCAGCGAGCCAAAATACCACTCGGCGCATCGCCGAGCCCGATTTATACCTCCGAATGGAGCGCGAACTGAAAGATTTTAAAGGCCAAATGGTTTAAAATTTCAAAATCCTTTCACTTTCTGAACTTTTCAACTCCCTTAGCCTCTCACCCGACTTTAGATCTTTAGTATTCTTGTGTTTTTACCCTCGTATCTTGTGAAATCTTTGCTCGAGATTGTGGAACTTTGCTGCCTAGATTAGCAAATCTTGTTTTCAGCATAAAAGGTTGGTTTTTCCGAACCTTAAACTCTATATGTGGTTAAACTTGAATGAAAATCGTTAAATTGTTGTTGATTATTGTTGGGTAGTTGATTTTATCATGTTTAATTGTTGGATTGCCCGTAATTTATTTGAACTAGTTCCTAATTATGCGTAATTAATTGAATCCCGTGTTGTGCTTGTTTAAAATCGAGTTAAATTATTGGGTTGGTGTGAAAATATGTTGGGTCTAGTGGGGTGAAGTCTAATTAACCCCCGATTGTGCTAAATAACATAATTTTCCCAATGATGGAGCGGTTGACGTCATTCTTAAGGGCAAAAGATGTCAAATGGCAAATTTTGGCCAAATCAGGGGAAGTCAGAGTACCCCGAGGGCATGGGTAGTATGGGTCTTGATTGAATTTTATAGTGTATGTGTTGAATTTTGTTTTCGTGGGCTGCGAGTTGAATTTTGAAGAAGTGGGGTGAAAATTTGCACGTTGGGGCGTTTGGCGAGCTGAGTTGGGTTGTCGAGTGGTTCGGCGGTTTGCCGAAATACATTTATATCGCCCTTAATTTCAATAAATTGTTGAGTTGTGTTTTATAACTTTCGGCGATATGCTTGAGCTCGCCTATTTCACTCGAAGACTCGCCGAAAGTCTTCTTGATCGCCCTTCTGCCCCCCTAATCCTTAAAATAAAGTGTAATTTTTGGCGAGCTACTTCTAGCTCGCCGATTTATGTCATTGATTCACAGAATGGCCCTGAACATCGCCGAACTTTCTTGAATTTTGAAAGTTTTTGTTCTGGTACTTTCAGCGAGCCCGATTTGACTCGACAAAGTAACTCGACGACTCGTCGAATGGTTCGGTGAGTTTTTCTGCAACTCTTTTTCTACACTTTTCTTGAATTTTTTCTAACATTTTTCTATGTTGTTTGCAGAAATGGCTAGAACCAATATGACTGGTAGTGACATGCCGCCCCGAAAGCGGGCACGAGGAGTCATGATAAATGAGAAAGCAGCTGCTTCCAATGCTAAGGGCATGAATCTACCTCCAAATGGAGGAAAGGGAAAGGGCAAAGCGCCCATTGTCGAGACACCGGAGTACAACTCCGGCAGTGAAGGAGAATCCCATGATTCTCAGGCTTCATTCTCTGAGCCTGAGGATGATCAGTTGCTGCAATCCTGGAGAGTAGAGCTTCGCTCCAAGGCGAGACATGATCCGTTTAGGATATCGGTAGGTCAGCCTCTTCCTCCTTCAACTCCAGCTCAGACGGTGGTCCCGACACTACCAGTACAGGGTCCTCCTACCCGGTCTCTCAACATACTAAAGGCAAAGGGATTGAGGAGCATATTAGAGGAGAAGAGACTGTTCACACATGGTGTAGTGGCAAGACATCCAGCAGTGTAGGACACTCTCAGGTCCACAGATTTGAGGTCTTCACCAAGCCCCGTGACCCATACATTCCTACTTAGGTCCGAGAGTTCTACTCAATGTGTAGTGACTTGGTGCCTCAAGGGAAGAAGAAGGCTAGTGCCTTCAAGTCGGTGGATTCAATGGTAGTTCGAGGAAAGAAAGTAAAATGCAACAGCGATGATATAAATTCTGTGTTTGAGCGTGCTACAGGCTGTATGCATGACTACCAGAGTATGATCTAGACACAGACTCTGGATGACCTCAAGGGTTGGCTGGCACCCTTGATTTTTTACACCACCCCGAGGTGGATTGAGACCGGAGCGCCGATAGAGAAGAAGGACCTCAATGTTGCAGCTATATATTGGTTTGGGTTCATCAACAACACAATCATGCCATCATATAATGAGTCCATTCTGCGCCACCCAAAGGCGTCCTGTCTTGGGTCTATCATAGCCAGGAAACGACTAAATTTGGGCTTGATAATTGAGTAGGAAATTGCCATGAGGGTTAAGCAGCGCCATACATATCTTCCCTTTCCGGTGTTAATCACCGAGTTATGTCATCGGGCCAGAGTTCCACGTGATGAGAAGAAGGATGTTGAGATTATACCCACATCTTCTATCGCCATCTGGCGTATAGAGGTCGAGTACACTAGAGATGAGGCTGACAGAGGAGAGATACTTCGGTGAACACATTGATTAATAACGTTTCAAAGACACTTCATCCAATTCTAAGTGTCAACGATCGTTAATAAGTATATAACCCAACTAAATGAGTTGGGATCGAGTCCCACAGGGAGCGGTACGTGTTTGAGATTCAATAGTAAAGTGTGAACATGGTCAAATCAATCATAGTAATATAAATTATCAAATAAAGGCATTATTCAAATCACGGTGTGATACGAGTGTCAAATGGAGGTTTTGGTTTGAAATTATCAACTACGAACAGTTGTAAACAATACAAAATAATAATAATGAGACGGGTTCTTGGGATGTGATTCAATTATAGGCTAATATAGATAAATGGGTAGTTGCAACTATTAGAAATTAGCTAGATATTAGTGGTATGCTAGATTATAGAGGAGGTAAACTTTCTCTCAAACAATTTACCCTGAATAAAGTCGATTTCTCTCGAACATCAACAAACATGCAAAATAAGAACATCCCACACCTTAGTCCATTCACTCTCTCGAGTTGAATGTGTGGAATTGGGTTTAGGATTCACTCTCTCGAGCTGAACCCATGTCAACCCAATACCCACAGACCATCAATCAATAATCTTAGTTTTAAAACCTCTCTCTTGAGCAAGCAAAAAACACAATGGTAGAATTGCATTTGCAACTATATTTCTTATATTAAACCACATTTAATGATTGAACTCACTTCTAAATAGCATTTAAACTAACAATTAGCAATACCCATAAGCTAAATTAGCTCATAATCACATAATCACACCCCAAGAAATGAGGTTTTAGCTAGACATCATAAAAAGATAAAAATCGTTACCAAATTGAGTTTCCATCAACTGGGTAAGATTGATTTCGTTCTTACAATGCTCCAATTCAAACAATATCAAAGACCCACTTCCAATTTCTTAGAAGTGAAAAACTTCAATTCTTCAAAACTTAGGAAAAACTAGAGAAAATTGTCTCAGTTCTAAAACACTTAATAATAGATTGTTCTAAAGAGTAATTCATACTAAACTAAATGTTCAAAAATGTATTTATAGTTGCCAAAAATGTGCTGCGAAGAGTCACTCGGCGAAGTAAGTCGGGTTCGCCGAATCACTCGGCGATCCGCCCTTTGGTCATTTCCATCGCCCTTATGCCTTGGCCTTCAACATCCTCAAGGTGTGTAACTTTGGGCGATCAAATACTGCATCGCGGAACCACTCGACGATCCATCAACTTCTCCTTTCTCTCGCCAATTTGGTTATTTCCTTCAGGGCTTGACACACTGGAACTTTAGGCGGTCAAGTAACCATTCGGCGACTCGCCAAGTGAATTTGGCGATCACCAGGTTTGCATTTCTTCATTCTTTCAGCTCACTTTGTTCCTTTTTGCAAATTAGAGTCCTTGCTTTGTTCCTTAATCCATATACCTGGAAATGAAGGGTTTTACATCAATTATTGGCACAAAACAAGCATTTGAGGATACTAAATGTATATAAATAAAGCCCTAAATGAGTCCAAATCTCAGACTCATCAACACCCCCAACTTAAACTTTTGCTTGTACTAAAGTAAAACTCAAGTTCAGCAGTTCAAAAAGGATATCTCAAACAGTGCTACAAAAGACTCAATCATGAATGCACACAACAAGACTAAACTTACTCATGAAAGGATCAATTGTGCACTCAAAGATTCACGTTGTAACTCACCATTATCAAAGATTCTCAAGTTCACAATACTTGCTTCAAATGCAAGTTCAAGCTCAACAAAGGTACTCAAATGCCCTCACACAAAGATGATTCCATATTCACACACAGTTGTTCAACAATTTATAGTTCCAGAATCACATACAACTCTCACACTCACAAAGATGAACACATGCATGACTTCACCCATATGTTTGCCCTTATTTTCCAGCCATCATTCATTTCATCTCACTCAAGATCAAAAAGGTATTTTCAAGGCTTGTAACGGGGCTGAGTGTAAATATATGGTCATTTAGGCTCAGTAGCTGCTATCCTCATGAAATGTGGTATGAACATCACTTTCTTCCCTTTCCTTCAACATTTTCACTCATGTTCAAAATTCTCCCCATTATTCAGTTCTCATGGAATATCAGACATCCCATTTCTTTTGCAACTTTCACAACTTTTTCATTCTTTTTTTTTGTATAGAGGGGTTCCATCTTTCTCAAAACCATGGATAAAGGGGGATTTCTTTGCACTTCTTGATTTACCCTCTCTTTTCATCACACCCCCAACTTAGATTTTTGACCTAAGTTGGCTATTCAAACAAACCACACTTCATTAGGATTATGGGTGAATGGATAAATAGAAGTTACAATTGCATCAAGTTTCTTCCAAGAAAAGGATAAAGCTAAAAGGGTGTTCAAGCAAAGTTCACACACTCACAAGGTTGGCCACAAAAGAGGTATATTGTCAAATTGTTTCACTCTTCAAAATTGTTTCTTAAGATCATTTCAAGAGCTTGCATCACTTAGTCAACCGGACCAACGGGGAAAATTCTAGGTGTCATTAGACAAGGTTCACGGTAAGCTCATCACACAAGGCATTGGCACCAATATCAAACAAGACTCCACACTTTTGCTAGTGTGCAATGTTCATCACAAGAGACTTCATTCGATAACCAGCAAGTCACAACGAGATGCAAAAAGTTAACATATTCTCTATGCAACTTCATTTGGCCTCATTGTAGCCGCGCATTCATATTTGTTTGATTAAGAGCACTATTTAAGTCATCGGTATTGATCATAACCGATACTCAAATTTGCAAAAGAACAACCACAATCAAACACAATCAAGAGGCGGCAAAGAAAATTAGAAAGGGTCAAAACCATTTACATTCTAAACAAGGAGCGATAAGCTCAAACATCCACAAAACAGTGTCAAAACACAATTTTCAGCACAAAAACCCAATTTATATACAAAAATGATAATCACTATAGGTAGGTATGAAAATACCTCACCCCACCACAAATAAAAGTAGTTGTCCTCAAATGCAACAAAATAGTAATAACAAATCAACAGAAATGACAGAGAGAGAGGTAAATGAAGGGTCCTGTCTACACAGTCGCTCCATCTGTCGGGGCATCAGTGCCCGATGCAACATCAACACTACTGGCTCCACTAGGGCCTGCCATGGACGTCTCTATCAGTGTTGTCTGAATCACCGACTGTACAATCGTCTCCTCCAGGTCTGACAAGTCTCTATATATTGTCTCCTTTGGCACCTTGATCTGCTCCTCATCAGTTTTTGCCTCTGACTTATCGGTGACCACATCATCCATTTGCACATCTCTAGTGGGAGTTGCCTCTAATAGTGAAGTAAAGTCTGTGGACTTCAAGTAGTCCACATCCTTCCTCAAATCTGCAACTCCGGCTTTCAAAGCCGTCACCTCAGAAGTATCCCCCTATAGACTCTCACAAGTCTTTACTCTCGCTGTGAGAGTGTCAATAGATTCTCGGAGGGGTGTTAGTACATCTAGGATAACACTCTAAATCATATACGATACCGCAACCTCCAATCGGGTAGCCCTCATATTAGCAGAATGGGCTAAGTTCCCCATCTTCAGGATGCCTGAGTAATCTTGGGGGGTTAGGAAGTAGTAGAAGCACCAGGAGCCTGGGAGGAAGTGGAAGTAGGTGTACCTTAAGGCTCGGAGGCCGGAGTAGGAAAAGATGCCTCTGCAGGTATCGTCTCAACATTGATCCCCGATGATGCATCAACTGGAGCTGTTCTCCTCCTATCTGGCTCCTCCCTAGTGTACTCGACCTCTATGCGCCAGATATCAGTGGAAGATGTAGGAGTGACCTCAATATCCCTCTTCTCATCACGAAGAACTCCAGCACACCGGCACAAATATGTAATCAAGACCGGGAATGGAAGGGACGTCTGACTCTACTTGACCCTCATGGTCATCTCCGGCTCTATGATGAGTCCCAAGTCGATGCTCCTTTGGGATATGTTTGACCCAAGGTAGGCCACCTTAGGATGGCAAATGATAGACTCATTCTGGGATGGCATAAAGGAGCTGCTGATGAATCCAAACCAGTATCGCGCAGCTACATTCAACTACTTCTTCTCAATTAGAGCTCCTACCTCAATCCACCTCGAGGTGGTGTCAGAGATGAGGGGGAAAGCCATCCCTTGAGATCATCCAAAGGTGTAGTAGTGGTATCCAAATTTGGGTAGTCAAAGACTGACCCTCTATCCCGTACAACGTTGATATGATCACGACTGCATCTCACTACTATCCCCCATACCATGACGGACTCTATCGGCCTGAAAGTGCTGGCCTTCTTCTTTCCCTTGGGTACCAAGTCATTGTATGTTGCGTAGAACTCTCGGACCCAAGTAGGAATATAGGGGCCTCAGGGCCTGGTGAACTATTCAAACCGGTGAAACTGGAGAGTGTCCCTCACAGTGGAATATCTACCCACTAAGCCCTCTGTGGATAGTAGCTTCTCTTTGAGAATTATCCTCAACTCATCGGCTTTTAATCTATTGAGTAGACGGGGAGGAGGACCTTGTACTGGTGGCGCAGGAACCACAGTCGGTGCGTAAGATGGCATCGTATCAGCTGTAAAAGAGGTGGCCTCTGGAACTCTCAATGAATCTCCAGGATTGTAGAGGCTGGTCATCCTCCGGCTCAGAAAATGCAGCTTGGGAGTCAAAGGATTCTCCCTCGCTGCCGGAATTGTGATCCGGAACCTCAGATACTAGCTTCTTGCCCTTGCCTTTTCCTCCCTTTGGAGGTTCCTTCCTTCCCTTTTTAGAAGGGGTAGCTGCCCCTTCGTTGATGAATTTGCCCCGTGCTCTTTTGCAGGATGACATGTCAAAATTGATTCTAGCCATATCTGCAAAACACACCAAAATAAGTTGGAACGATTCAAGAAAAATGCAGACATCATATTGCAGACAGACTCGCCGAATCGATCGTTGAGTCACCGAATCACTTTGGCGAGCTAAATTGGGCTCACCTAAAGGATTGGCTAAATATTTTTCCAGAAAAATGGCCTGTCAGCGATGGGAAAGGCCTTTCGGCAAATCTCTGACAATATTCGGCGAGCACAGATTAGCCCACCAAATATCACAATGTATTTTAGGGGTTGGAGACGCAGAAAGGGCGATCAAAGAAGACCTTCGGTGAGTCGCCGAGTGCACTCGGTGAACTCAAGCTTCTTGCCGAAAATTACAGCATCCAAACTCAACAATAGCATGAAATTAAAGTTGATCAAGAGGGATTTGGCCAACCTCCGAGTGGTTCGCGAGCTCGACCCAGCTCGCCAAACTGCCCAACGTGCCTACTTTCTACCCCGACTTCCACAATCAATCCCGCAGCCCCCGAAAACAAAATCAAACCATACACTTATTCAATTAATCCTATTCCCATAAGACCCATGCCACATGGGTACTCAGACTTCCCCTGGTTTGGCCAAAATTGGCCATTTGATGACTTTATCCCTTAAGATTGACGTCAAACGCTCCATAATTGGGGAAAACACGTCATTTAGCACAATTTGGGTTACTCAGACTTCACCCGACTAGACCCAACAACAATTAAGCATAACCCAACAATTTATGATTAATTTTAAGGCATGAATTTTGGGAAATTAACAACTTAGGCAATTTAGGCAAGATATCGAATTTAAAACAGGGAAATAAGCACACTTATATGAATTTAGAGAGGCCCAACACATCAGTAAGAACAATACGATTGCAAATGAGTTTAACCGCTAAATACGAGTTTGGGGTTCGGAAAACCAACCTTTAATGTCGAATATGAGAATTTGTAATGCTAGGCGGTAAAGTATCCAACGCAATTTAGGCAAGATATCAAATTTAAAACAGGGAAATAAGCACACTTATATGAATTTAGAGAGGCCCAACACATCAGTAAGAACAATACGATTGCAAATGAGTTTAACCGCTAAATGCGAGTTTGGGGTTCGGAAAACCAACCTTTAATGTCGAATATGAGAATTTGTAAAGCTAGGCGGTAAAGTATCCAACTCTGAACATAGATTCAAAGACTAGAAAGCGGTAAAAATGCAAAAATATTGAATACTATAGTGCGGGTGTGATTGTATGAAGTTAAAAAGTGAGGGAATGTGAAGGAGTTTTAAATTTTAAACCTTTGGCCTTTTAAAAACTTTCTAGTTTGCGCCCCTTTGGCGATGTTATTTGTGCTCGCCGAACTACTCGGTGATAAGCCGAGTGGTCACTTACCTCACCGAGTTTTACAGGACCTCCAATTAATGTGGGGGTCCAAACAGCAGACAAAGTCAGGATCGCCGACCTGTTCGGCAACACGTTGAGTTGTCCATGGGCCCACCGAGTTTTACAGACTCCAATATGATAATTTCTTGAGTCCAACGGCAGTCCAAGTCGGGCTCGCCAACCTCTTTGGCAAGTCGCCGACCGGAATCTTGGCTCGCCAACCTGCATTTTTTAAATACATTCCATACTTCAACCTACACAATCAACACACGATTATTCCGAGAAAGAAAAAGAAAATAAAAACTTGGGTTGCCTCCCAAGCAGCGCCTTAGTTAACGATATGGCACGACGCAAGTCCCTACTCAAACTTCATTACTGGAGTTTGCTATAGTGTCACTAGGCAATCCCCCTTTTTGTCTTGGGTATAAATGTGACAACATATGACCCATTTGGGTCTCCATTAGCTGAATAGACATTGACTGAGAGGTAGTCATCTGATTTAGCATCGAGACATTCTCTTTCACCTCTTTCAACACTCTATTGTGCTCTTCAACTTTGTGAAGAATGAGTAATAGTACCTCTTCTATCTGCCAACCCCCGTACGCCTTGGAATTTCTACGCTCTTGAGCCCATATACCTATCTCTCTTTTTGTACGGTACTTCCAATTCCATGATCTTTTTGTCCAGGAGATCCAGCTAACTCAACAGTGTTGCCAAATTGTGGTCCTTCTCTGTCTCCTTGTGGGTCTTAGTCATGTGATCAAGGAGTTGGGCTGCTATTGCATAGGGCTGTCGTATTAGACCACCCGGAGAGAGTTGGTCAATCAATCCTATGTTCTCAGGGCCAAGACCTCTATAGAAGCAGTCCAATAACATCTTATCTGGGATTCCATGAGTTGGGCATTGCAACAATATTGTCTTAAATCTCAGCCACAACTCATGGATTGACTCACCCTCTAATTGCCTGAAATTTAGCATGTTATCCCTAAGAATCATCATTTTTTAAGGAGGGTGGTCCACTTGGTTACCGTTGCTACAAGACATTCTAAGTTATTATGTTCTAAACAAGCAACATACAAACCAAAATTAAAAGTAAGTAGATTCAACTATGACTAAGAAGAACAAAATTTTACTTCACCAAAAGAATCTCAATCAACACCACTCCCCGGCAATGGCACCATTTTGATTAATAACATTTCAAAGACAGTTCATCCAATTTGAAGCATCAAGGATCGTTAATCAGCATATAACCCAACTAAATGAGTTGGGATCGAATCCCACAGGGAGCGGTATGTGTTTGAGATTCAATAATAAAGTGTGAACATGGTCAAATCAATCATAGGAATATAAATTATCGAATAAACATATTCTTTAAATCAAAGGGTGACACGAATGTCAAATGGGGGTTTTGGTTTGAAATTATCAACTACGAACAGTGGTAAACAATACGAAATAACAATAATGAGATGGGTTCTTGGGATGTGATTCAATTATAGGCTAATATAGACAAATGGGTAGTTGCAACTATTAGGAATTAGCTAGATATTAGTGGTACGCTAGATTATAGAGGAGGTAAACTTTCTCTCAAACAATTTACCCCGAATAAAGTCGATTTCTCTCGAACATCAACAAACATGCAAAATAAGAACATCCCACACCTTAGTCCATTCACTCTCTCGAGCTGAATGTGTGGAATTGGGTTTAGGATTCACTCTCTCGAGCTGAACCCATGTCAACCCAATACCCACAGACCATCAATCAATAATCTTAGTTTTAAAACCTCTCTTTCGAGCAAGCCAAAAACACAAGGGTAGAACTGCGTTTGCAACTACAATTCTTAAATTAAACAACAATTAATGATTGAAATCACTTCAAAATAGAATTTAAACTAACAATTAGCAATGCCCATAAGCTAAATCAGCCTATAATCACATTATCACACCCCAAGAATTGGGGTTTTAGCTAGACATCATAAAAAGGTAAAAATCGTTACCAAATTGAGTTTTCATCAACTGGGTATGATTGATTTCTTCCTTACAATGTTCCAATTTGAAGAATCTCAAAGGCCTACTTCCAATTTCTTAGAAGTGAAAAACTTCAATTCTTCAAAACTTAGGATAAACTACAGAAAACTGTCTCAGTTCTAAAATACTTAATAATAGATTATTCTGAAGAGTAATTCATGCTAAACTAAATGTTCAAAAATGTATTTATATTCACAAAAAATGTGCTACGAAGAGTCACTCGATGAAGTAAGTTGGGCTCACCGAATCACTTGGCGATCCACCCTTTGGTCATCTCTATCGCCCTTCTGCCTTGGCCTTCAGCATCCTCAAGGTCTGTAACTTTGGGCGATCTAATACTGCATCATGGAACCATTTAGCCATCTGCCGACTTTTCTTTCTCTCGCCAACTTGGTTCTTTCCTTCACGGCTTGGCACACTAGAACTCTAGGCGGTCAAGTAGCCATTCGACGACTCACCAAGTGAATTTGGCGACCACCAGGCTTGCATTTCTTTATTCTTTCAGCTCGCTTCATTCCTTTTTGAAAATTAGTGTCCTTGCTTTGTTCCTTAATCCATATACCTGGAAATTAAGAGTTTTACATCCGTTATTGGCTAAAAAATAAGCATTTGAGGATACTAAATTTCTATATATAAAGCCCTAAATGAGTCCAAATCTCAGACTCATCACAGATCTCCAGAGGTTGATATTGATACGCTACCTGCAGAGGTAGTCATGCCTTTTCCGGCCACTGACCTTCAGGTACTTTTAGCTCCGCTCCTTCCAACACTCCTGACACTTTTGCTGCTCCTCCACCCCTTAGATCTGCTGCTGGAACTTCTGCTTCCCGGCCTCCGATCACCCAGGTGATTTTGTATAAGATGGGGAATTTGGCCCAATCTACCGATGTACGTGCCTCTCGGTTAGAGGCCGTTGTTCCTAGGATGATCGAGAGAGCCATTGTTGTTACATTGACACTTCTCAGGTCTTCGATTGATGCCCTTACGGTGAGAGTAGAGGTCTGTGAGAGAGGACAGGGTGCTACTGAGAAGGTGACAGCCTTGAAGATCGATATTTCTGTGTTGAGGAAGGATGTGGACCATCTGAAGTCCATAGATTTTACTTCGATATTTGGGACAGTGGAAATCCCAAATGATTCAAGCACAGATATTCCAGCTTGTTTTGAGGTGCCTCCGGCTACCACCGAAGATGAGGTTAGAGCTGATGATGCAACTGCAGAGTCTGAGGCTGAGGCTGAGACTGATGAGGATCAACTTGCTGTTCGTGAGGAGGTTGTTTATGAGGACTTGGCTGACTTGGAGGGTGTGATGTTTGAGATTGCGAGGTAGGAGTTTCTTTAGGATGATCCCATGGTGGGCTCCAGTAGAGCCAAAAATTCTGAGACCCCGGGCATTGATGCTCAGCCTAAGAGTGTCTTGATAGATGTAACCCCGGGCACTGATGCCCAGACAGATGGAGCGAGGGATATGCAGACTTCACCCCAGACTTAGCTTGGAAGGATGAATTTTCCCCTCTCTCTCTATTTTCTTTTTATATTGTTTTTTTTGGTTG
Source organism: Solanum piurae (assembly GCA_029582685.1). Lineage (NCBI taxonomy): Eukaryota > Viridiplantae > Streptophyta > Magnoliopsida > Solanales > Solanaceae > Solanum > Solanum piurae. The sequence goes on along the minus strand of JAJOOO010009392.1, from coordinate 24,008 downwards.
CATTTGTGGACAACTCCTTATTTTGTTGGGTGGGGTGAGGTATTTCCATACCTACCTTTTGTTATTGTTGGTTCTGTTTTGATGATGTTTATGTGGATATTGAGCCAAGTGTTTATATATATCTTGGTTGTTATATTGTGGATGTTCTTATCTTGTGGCCTATTGTTTTGATGTGAAAGCGGTTTTTGAACAGATTTTAAAATTTTTGCCATTTCTAGTGTGTTTAAATGTGGCTGTTCTTGTACAAATTTGAGTGTCGGTAGTGGTCAATACCGAAGACTTGAATAGTGCTCTTAATTGAAAAAAATGAATGTGCGGCTACGATGAGGCAAACTAAGTTACATAGGCAATATGTGAACTTTTAACATCTCATTGTGACTAGCTGCTTGTCGAATGAGTCCTTTGTGATGAACATTGCACGCTCGCTAGAAAGTTTGGAGTCTTGTTTGATATTGGTATACATGCCTTGTGTGGTGAGGTTATATTGAACATTGTGCTTGATAACACCTAGAATTTGCCTCGTTTGTCCGATTGATTGAGTGAAGCGAGCAATTGAAATGATCTTAGGCAAGAATTTTGAAGAGTGAGCTAATTTTACAATATACCTCTTTGTGGCCAACCTTGTGAGATGTGTGAACCTAGCTTGACACCTTTTGAGCCTATCCTTTTCTTGGAAGAAACTTGAGCAACTTTGACCTCTTTATCCCATCACCTAAAACCTTCATGAAGTATTGGTATATTTCAATAGCCAACTTAGGACAAAAGCCTAAGTTCGGGGTGTGGTGAAAAAGAAGGAAAGTCAATAAGTGTGAAAAAATCTCCCTTTTAATGGAGTGTTTTGAAAAAGATAAAACCCCTCCGTATATAAAAAAAGAGGAAAAAGAGAAAGAAGAAGAAAAGAACAAGATTGAAAAAGAGCAAGAAATGTGAAATAAAGTGTGTGAACATAATGAAAAATGGGGTATCCGGTGATTCATGTCTAGTTGAATAATGGGGTGGAGTTTGAACATGTTTGTATGTGAAAGAGAAGGAGAAAGAGTTATTTTCAGCCCATACTTCATGAAGGTAGAAGCCACTAAGCCTAAATTCCCATACCTTTGCACTCAACCCTGTTACAAGCCTTAAAAACACTTTTGTGATTGTTAGTGAGCTGAAAAAATGTTGATTGGAAAATAAGGGCAAGCCTATGGGAGGAGTCATGCATGAGTTCGTCTTTTTGAGTGTGAGAGTTGTATGAGATTCTGGGACTTTAAATTGTTGAAGAATTTTGTGTGAATGAGGAATTATCTTTGTTGTGAGGGCATTTGAGTACCTTTGTTTAGCTTGAACTTGCATTTGAAGCAAGTATTATTAACTTGAGTATTTTTGAAAATGGTGAGTCACAATTTGAATCTTGGAGTACATAATTGAGCATTGTATGTGTAGTTTTAACCCTTTTTTATGTGCATTCATGTTGAGTCTTACGCAAAACTGTTTGTATACATCCTTGTTGAACTGCTGAGCTTGAGTTTTACTTGAGGACAAGCAAAAGTTTAAGTTGGGGTGTTGATGAGTCCGAGATTTGGACTCATTTAGGGCTTTGTTTTGATAGTATAAGAATCCTCAAATGCCTAATTTGTGCTATAACATGATGTTAAAGTCTTGATTTTGAGGTATGTGAGCTAAGGAGCAAGGTTAGGATACTAACAGGAAAAAAGGAGCAAAACAAGCTTAAATAAGTGGAGAAAAGCGATCCTAGTGATCGCCAAGACAACCCGATGAACTGCCGAGTTGCTCTTCAGCTCGCCTAAAGTTCCAGTGTGCCAGCCCTGAGGAAGAAACCAAATTGGTGACAAAAATGGGCAGTCGGCGAATAGTCGATCGGTTCCACGACAACACACTAGATTGCCCCAAGTTAAAGAACTTGGGATGCTGAGAATCAATACAAAATGGCGATGGAAGAGAGGAAAGGGTGGATCGCCGAACCACTTGGCGAGCCCGACTTAATCGGCCGACTGGACTTTCAGGCTAAATTTTGGAAAACTATAAATTGATTTTTAAAAGGAATTTTGGGGAGTTCTCACCCAGATATTAGAATTCTCTCTCAGATACTACAGTTCCCATCTAGAGTTAGAGTTTTCTCCAAGTTTTGAGTTCTTATTGTAGTTTTTGAGGATTTTGACTTGGGTCATTGAACTTAACTATTTTGGAACATTGTAAAGGCTTGGAGATTATTACCAAGTTGATGGCTAATCGAGTTGGTAATTGTTTTTACCTTTTTATGATGTTTAGTTAAAACACCAATTCTTGGGGTGTGATCATGTGATTATGGGTTGAATTAGCTTATGGGTATTGTTAATTACTGATTTAAATGCTTAATTGAAGTGGGTTTTAATTGATACCTGTGTTTTAAACTAAGAATTGTAGTTGCAAATGCAATTCAAACTTGGAATTCTGGTCTTGCTTGAAAAAGAGGTTTTAGAATCAAAGCTTTGAATTGATGATTGTAGTTATTGGGGTGATTTGGGTTTAGCTCAAAAGAGTAAATCCTAACCTCGATTCTACCTATCTAGCTCTAAAGAGTAGATGAATGAAGGTGTGGGCTGTTCTTATTTTCTAAGCTTGTTGATGTTTGAAAGAAATCACTTGAAACCTGATAGTGGTTCGACAGAAAACTATTTCACTCATAGTCTAGCCTACCCACTGATATTTAGCTATTTATTAGTAGTTTCAATTACCCATATAGTGAAATTTTCATATAGTCGATCACATCCCGAGAATTCCTCTCTATATTGTTATTTCTTTAGTGTTTGATTGTATTGTAGCTGATAATTGCAAATCAAAACCCCCCATCTGACATTCGTGTCATTCCCTTAGACTTGTTTACATGTATTTTTTGATTAATTCTATTCCTATAACTAATTAGACCATCTTTGTACTTCATAATTGAATTTGAACATGTAACGCTCCCTGTGGGTTCGACCCCAACTCTTTGTTGGGTTTTATACTGGTTAACGATCGTTTGCACTTGGAATTGGATGAGGTGTTCTTGAAACATTAATCATGCATCAGTTTTCTCTAAGATTGATCTAAGGTTTGGTTACCATCAATTAAACATTAGGCCTGAGTATGTACCCAAGACGGCATTTAGGCCTCACTATGGGCACTATGAGTTTTTAATAATGTCATTTGGGTTGACAGATGCGCCTGCAGCTATCACGACCCAGACCATCGTGATTGGCACCCACACTAACCCTCCAGTGGGAGAACTACTACTACAACCCAAAAGAAGCAACTAAACCAAAACAAAAGCATTTAAGTTACGAAAGCAAGTTATATAGCTAAAAACTGAAGTTCCCATAAACTTCCAAAAGATCTAACAACTGAACAATGAGGAAAATACGCCTAGAACCTGAAAGTCAATGTACCAAAACATCTAAAGTTCAAAAACTCTAGACAAGAAGGGATACAAACCCAAACTAATGAACTACTAACTAACTAGAAAGTCCAAGTCCGAAATGTGGACATAGACAGAGAGAGAACTCATGGTAGCCTGGAAGAACTGGCTCACCCTTGAATTTGATCGACGATCACTGATCTTCTAAACGAGGTCTGTCAATAGCCGCCTAAAGATGTCCTGTGCTCAACAAAGAAAAAGCAAGTGCAGTATCAGTACACAACCACAGTGTACTGGAAGGATCACGCGGCTATCCCACTAAATGTAACATCTATAAGTCATACAACAATATAACAACATGCATACATCAAGCATATACAATATCATCATCATTTAAGAACAACTTATAGTTTCACATAATTCTCAATACACAGTTATGTCAACTCATTGGTCCTCTCATGGAACCCAAACCCAAACAGTTAGCATACCAGAACGTGGTACCTGATCTAATGTTTATGCCGAAACGTGGCAACCAATCCAAGTTAGTGTGTCGGAATGCAACACCCAATCCATTCAACAAGCCACAATCACAATCACAAAGTACATTCTCATAATCATACAATCAAGTCATGATCCGTGGCATTCATCATTCATATATCCGCATTTACAATTAATGTGATCAATAATGCAACATTCACATACATACATGTAACATAATGAAGAAAGAACAAATATACATCACACAATCATAGAATCACAACCATCACCTACCTCGAAACAAGCTTGAAATCCTAAGAAACTTGATTCTTTCCTTTCCGGATTTGTTCCGCTTGTTCTTGGTCTACAAACAATCAATATAATATGAGAATCAATAAACAATCACTAATTACCCAAATTACTAAATTTTTTATCGACCATAGATAATACCCATGATCCCCATACCCAGATTAGGGATTTTTCCACCATAATTCTCAGATCAAATCCTTCCCCCATCGATAATTACCCATTAGATTACGTTCTACGGATTCAAAAATGGATTGGGGAGTTAAAATCTTACCTTTAGCCTCAAGAATGGTGGAAAACTATCAAGAAAATCTCTGCATTCGTTCCTTAGCTCTCAAATTCAAAAATTGAAGAATAAAATGTTCTTGGGGTTTATTTACAACTTTAAGTCGCGTCTGACCCGCCACATCGGCCTCACCCCGCTACAACGGCCCCACCCTGGCGACCGGAATCACCACCAAAGCGGCTTGTACGAAACAATGAGCTATTTTAATAATTCCAATACACCCAATTCACAACATGCCTTCAACCAATGACACTTAGAGACTACCCGTTCATGCTAAGATCAATTTCGGGAGTTCTACTCGCCTGAATTCAATTCCGTAAATTCGTATGGGTTCCTTAACGACTTCTCTATGTACTCATGTAATCAAAATCATAATTAAATCACCCAATTGCTACAAGATTTGTTTATATTTTAAAGACTCTGGTTTCATCCAAATCTGGACTAGGTTAGGAAATCTCAAGATACTATGAAAAAGTTTTCCGGCCCAAAAATTTTCCCCGTTAGCTTTTCTATAACGACGGAACCCGGTTGTTACAGTAGATACCAATTTACCCATCACTCGTCCCCGAGTGACAAAACCTAGGAAAACAGGCTAAAGAAAGAATGGAGTAGTACCTGAATCGACAAACAATTAGGGATACTTGTCTCGCATGTCTTTCTAGGTTTCCCAAGTAGCTTCCTCAACTGGACGATGCTTCCATTGAACTTTCACGGACTTAATCTCTTTGGTCCTCATATTATGCATATCACGATCAAGAATTACAACCGGTTCCTCCTCATATTGGAGGTCTTTATTTAACACAATTGAGTCCCACTTTATGATATAATCCCCATCACCATGATATCTCATCAACATGGACACATGAAATACCGGATGAACTCCCGATAAATTAGGAGGTAAAGACAATCTATACACCACTGGCCCTACGTATTCAAAAATCTCAAAGGGACCAATGTATCACGAACTTATCTTACCTTTCTTGCCAAATCTTTTCATCCCTTTCATGGGTGATACCTTAAGAAGAACATTCTCACCAGTCTGAAAAGCCATATCTCTTACCTTATGGTCTGCATACTTCTTCTGTCTACTTTGGGCGGCTAAGAGCTTAGCTTGAATACTCCTCACCTTATCTTGAACATCCTTCACTAAATCAACCCCCAAAAGTTTCACATATCCAGCCTCGAACCATCCTATGGGTGATCTACATCCCCTCCCATAAAGTACCTCAAATGGTGCCATATCAATGCTGGAGTGATAACTATTATTATAAGAGAATTCACACAAAGGTAAGAACTTATCCCACTGCCCTCCAAAATCAATCACACATGCCCTCAACATGTCTTCTAACACTTGAATAGTGCTCTCCGACTGCTCGTCTTTCTGTGGATGAAAATCTGTACTAAAAGTGAGTTGTATGCCAATTCATCATGTAACTTCCTCCGAAACTAGGAAGTAAACTGAGTACCACGATCTGAGATGATATAAAGGGGAACTCCATACAACCTCACTATCTCTTTCACATAAACCTTAGCCAATTGTTCAACATTATAATCTATTCTTACCGGAATAAAATGGGTTGACTTAGTCAATCTATCAACCACTACCCAAATAGAATCGAACTTCCCCAAGGTCTTGGGAAGACCAACCAAAAAATCCATGTATATCCTTTCCCACTTCCATTCCGAAATTTGCCTTCTTTGAAGCAAACTGGCAGACCTTTGATGTTCATACTTCACTTGTTGGCAATTTTGACACTTAGCCACAAACTCTGTTATTTCATTCTTCATGCTCGGCCACCAATAAATTTGCTTCAAATCTCAGTACATCTTGGTCACACCCGAATGAATAGAATATTGCGAACCATGAGACTCTACCAACAATTTCTGAATCAAGTCATCCACTCTAGGAACATAGATTCTTCCTTTAAAATTGAGAACACCTTCCGCATCAAGAGTGGTCTCTTGTGCCTTACCAATCACAGTCTTCTTTTTAAGGTCCTCCAAATTCTCATCCTTAAACTATTTGTCCTTGATCTCCTCAATGAACGTGGCCCTTACTTCAATACTAGCTAACACCCCACCTCTTTCTGATATGCCCAACTGCATGAACTTAGACTCTAAGGTCTGAATTTTCTTAGCCAAAGGTCGCTTGGTTACACTCAAGCAAGCTAAGCTACCCATAATCACGGATTTTTGACTCAGAGCGTCTACCACTATATTAGCCTTACCCGGATGGTATTGAATGGTGACATCATAATCTTTGAGTAATTCCATCCACCTTTGCTGTCTCAAATTCAGATCCTTTTTAGTGAACACATGCTGCAAACCACGATGATCAGTAAACACCTCACAGTTAGCACCATAGAGGTAATATCGCCAAATCTTAAGAGCAAACACTACCATTACAAACTCCAAATCATGTTTTGGGTAATTCCTCTCATGTACCTTCAATTGACGCGATGCATAAGCTATAACATTCTTATCCTGCATCAACACAACAGCCAAACCAGAATGTGAAGCATAAGAATAAACAATAAAATCTTTACCTTCAACCGGTAATGCTAGAATAGATGCGGTGGTCAAGAGAGTCTTGAGCTTTTGAAAGCTCTCCTCACATTTTTCAGTCCATTCAAATGGTATCTCCTTTTTGGTCAAATTAGTCAAGTGAGTGGCAATAGAAGCAAAGTTCTTCACAAATCAATGATAGTAGCTAGCGAGCCCCATAAAACTCCTAACTTCTATCACAAAGCTAGGCCAAACCCAATTCTTAACCGCCTCAATCTTTTGGGGATCTACCATTACTCCTTCTTTTGTAACTACATGCCCCAAAAATGCAACCGAAGTCAACCACAATTCACACTTAGAGAAATTTGCATACAACCTTTGTTTCCCAAGCACACCCAGAACAATACGAAGATGGTCGGCATGCTCTTCCTCACTTTTCGAATAGACCAAAATATCATCAATGAAGACTATAACAAATGAGTCAAGGAATGGTTTGAACACCTCATTGAGCAAACTCATGAAAGCTGCAGGCACATTACTCAAACCAAAAGACATAACTAGAAACTCATAGTTCCCATAGAAGATTCTAAACGCCGTCTTGGGCACATCCTCAGGCCTAATTTTCAACTTATGGTAGCCAGACCTTAGATCAATCTTAGAGAAAACCGATGCACCTTGTAATTGGTCAAAAAGATCATTTATCCTAGGCAATGGGTACTTGTTTCGAATGGTGACCCTATTCAATTGCCGATAATCTATACACATCCTTATACTACCATCATTTTTATTAACAAACAATACTGGAGCACCCCATAGGGAAGCACTAGGAAGAATAAATCCCTTATGAAGAAGCTCTTGGATTTGAGCCTTAAGCTCTCTTAATTCTGCCGGAGCCATGTGATATGGAGGAATAGAAATGGGGTGAGTACCAGGTTCTAAATCAATGCAGAAATCTATATCTCTATCCAGAGGTATACTAGGCAAGTCATTAGGAAACACTTCTCTAAATTCTGTTACCATAGGAATAAACTCAATATATGGAGTCTCAACCTCAACATCCCTAATATGAGCCAAATAAGCCAAACAACCCTGCTCTACCAATTTACTAGCCCGAATGGAGGATATGATCTTAGCTTGCTTAGGCTTATACACTCCCTCCCACTCTAACTTTTCCCTTCCCGAAATTTCTAGAGTTACAGACTTAGTATTACAATTAAGCACAACATAATAGGGGGATAACCAAGTCATGCCTAAGATTATATTAAACTCAGTCATATCCAAAATCACCAAATCAGCCCAAGTTTGAAAACCCTTAAACAAAATAGGACAAGCACGATAAACATGGGTGACTATGACAGACTTTCCAACTGGGGTAGAAACATGGATGGGGGCATCAAGTATATCACAAATCATAGAAAATTCTGAAGCAAATCGGACGGAGACATATGAATAAGTAGAACCCGAATCAAATAACACATTAGCCATCCGGTCACAGACAAGAATAGTACATGTGATCACTGCGTCAGACGCCTCTGCCTCATTCTTGTCGGAAAGGCATAACACTGAGCCCTATCATCATGACGAGCGACTTCGCTGCCTGGCTGCACATTACCTCCATCTGTGTTACCATTTCCTCTACCCCCATGACCTCGCTGATTGCCTCCTTGCCCACCTTGTGGATGCCCTCGACCATTAATACCATTTCCCGTGGGTACCACTGCTCTAGTCTGCTGCTGTGCGGAATCCAACACATGTGGGTGGGGACAATGTCTCCTCATATGCCCAGGTTCTTTACAATTGTAGCAAGTATGATCAAAAGATGGCCTGCGGCTCGTCAAAGGCGCGACTCCCTGGCTATCCTAAATCAAATTATGAGGTGGAGTGCCTGAGTAGTTACCTGTAGAGGCGGGCATGACATACTGAATTGTCCTGGCTGCAAGTGTGGGCCTCCCTAACCCTTTGGAATAAGAACATTGAAAGTTACTCGTGTTCTTGTCCCTTTTTTCCAATGCCTTAGCCTGACCATCTCGCCTCACCCCTCTACTTTTTTCACAAAGTCTGTTACCTCATTAAGATTTCTCCCTGCAGAGGTCATATGAACAGATAATACCTGCAACTCAGAGTTTAGCCCCCTAATAAATAAACGGATCCTCTCCTCTTCATTAGTCACCAATTGAGTAGCATATCTAGACAAATCATCAAACTTGGCCTCATAATCAGCCACAAACATACCACCTTGATCCAAAACCATGAACTCATCCTTCTTGCTATCTCTCAAGGTCCCAGGCACATATTTCTCTAAAAATAGAGCATGAAACTGGGTCCAAGAGAGTGAGGGTAAAGCTGGAGATTTGCATTCCATATAAGCTCTCCACCACTACTTAGCCTCACCTTGGAGCTGAAAAGTCACAAACTCAACCCCATGCCGATGGACAATCCCCAACTTTTAAAGCCTCTCATAGCAATCTAAGATAAACTCATAAGAATCCTCACTCTCAGAACCAAGAAATACAGGAGGCTTTAGCTTCAAAAACTTAGTCAACATTTCATGCTCATTACCAGTCATAACAGAACCCAACAAAGGATGGAAGAAAGCATCATTACCTCCAGTCCCACCCACCTTGGGCATAGTGATAGCAATAGGAGGATTGGCGGGAGCTTGAGTTTCTTGAATAGAAGGAAGCACTCCAGGACCAACCAACCCTTTCAATAATGACATGATCTGTTGAGCTAACACTGGGTCTATGGGAGGAACACTGGTAGTCTCTGCCTGCACCTTTTCCTCTTGTCCAACTTCCTCAACATTTTCAACCTCAACATTTTCCTCTATCTCTTCATGATGCATGGGAGGGGCCTCATTTTGGGGAGCATTTTTGACCGGTACCTCATCTCTAATAGGCACCGCTCTTTCTCGGCCTCTACCCCTAGCTCTTCCTCCACCCCTGCCCTGACCGCGACCTCTCGCTACAGATTCCTTAGCTGGAGCATTGACGGGAGCTACGGGCCTGACGCCGTTGAATATAGTGTTAACCATCTGTGGACAGAAGAATGAAAGATGTTAGATACCAATTGGAATCAAGTTATAGCACGAAAGGAGATAAGAGAAAACAAAGAGATTTCCTAAAGTCCTATAGCCTCTCGAAGAAAGCTAAAGGCGTCCCCGTACCGTTCCGCAAGACTCTACTAGACTCGTTTTGGAACATCGAGATCAACTAACCTAGGCTATGATACCAACTTTGTCACGACCCAGACCATCGTGATTGGCACCCACACTAACCCTCCGGTGGGAGAACCACTACTAGAACCCAAACCAAGCAACTAAACCAAAACTAAAGCATTTTAGTTACGGAAGCAAGTTAAATAGCTAAAAACTGAAGTTCCATAAACTTCCAAAAGATCTAACAACTAAATAATACAGAAAATACGCCTAGAACCTGAAAGTCAATGTACCAAAACATCTAAAGTTCAACAAATCTAGACAAGAAGGGTTACAACCCCAAACTAATGAACTACTAACTAACTAGAAAGTTCAAGTCCAAAATGTGGACATAGACAGAGAGATAACTCATGGCAGCCTTGAAGAATTGGCTAACCCTTGAATTCGATCGACGATCACTAATCTTTTAAATGAGGTCTGTCAATAGCCGCCTAAAAATGCCCTGTACTCAACAAAGAAAGAGCAAGTGCAATATTAGTACAGAACCACAGTGTACTGGTAGGATCACGCGGCTATCCCACTAAGTGTAACATATATAAGTCATACCACAATATAACAACATGCATACATAGAACATATACAATATCATCATTATTTAAGAACAACTTATAGTTTCACATAATTCTCAATATACAGTTATGTCAACTCATTGGTCCTCTCATGAAACACAAACCCAAATAGTTAGCATACCAAAACGTGGTACCTAATCCAATATTTATGTCGGAACGTGACAACCAATATCATAATTATGCCAGAACGTGGCAACCGATCCAAGTTAGTATGTCGGAATGTAGCACCCAATCCATTCAACATATCACAATCACAATCACAATCACAATTACAAAGTACATTCTCATAATCATACAATCAAGTCATGATTCATGACATTCATCATTCATATATCCGCATTTACAATTAATGTGATCAATAATGCAACATTCAGATACATACATGTATCATAATGAATAAAGAACAAACATACATCACACAATCATAGAATCACAACCATCACCTACCTCAAAACAAGCTTGAAACCCTAAGAAACTTGATTCCTCCCTTTCTGGATTTGTTCCGCTTGTTCTTGGTCTCCAAACAATCAATATAATATGGGAATCAATAAACAATCACTAATTACCTGAATTACTAATAAATCTATCAACCCTAGATTATACCCATGATCCCCATACCCAGATTAGGGATTTTTCCACCATAATTCTCAGATCAAATCCTTCCCCCATTGATAATTACCCATTAGAATACGTTCTACAGATCAAAAATGGATTCGGAGAGTTAAAATCTTACCTTTAGCCTCAAGAATGGTGTAAAACTGTCAAGAAAATCCATGTGTTCGTTCCTTAGCTCTCAAATTTGAAAATTGCAGAATAAAACATTCTTGAGGTTTATTTACAACTTTAAGTCGTGTCTGACCCTCCACAATGGTCCTCACCCCATTATGGTTGCCCCGCTCTGGCGACCAAAATCACCGCCAAAACAGATTGCACAAAACAATGAGCTATTTTAATAATTCCAATACCCATATTTCATAACAAACATTCAACCAACGACACTCATAGACTACCCATTCACGCTAAGATCAATTTTGGGAGTTCTTCTCACCCGAATTCAATTCCGTAAAGTCTTACGGGTTCCTTAACGACTTCTATATCTACTCATGTAATCAAAATCATAATTAAATCACCCAATTGCTACAAGATTTCTCTAGACTTTAACGACTCCGATTTCATCCAAATCAGGACTAGGTTGGGAAATCTCAAGATACTACGAAAATGTTTTTCGTCCCAAAAATTTTCTCTGTTGGCTTTTCTATAACGACGGAACCCTGTCGTTACAACAACTTTCATGAGTTTGATGAACGGTATGTTCAAACCATTCCTGGATTCTTTTGTGATTGTCTTTATTGATGACATTTTGGTCTATTCAAAGAGTAAGTAAGAACATGCCGACCATCTTTGTATTGTTCCGGGTGTTCTTGGGAGACAAAAGTTATATGCCAATTTTTCCAAGTGTGAGTTCTAGTTGACTTCAATTGCCTTTTTGGGGCATGTAGTTTAAAGGGAAGAGGTGATGGTAGATCCCCAAAAGAAAGAAGACAATGTCTGGCAAGGCACAAGATGCGACTTTAGATACGGGGGTGTGCTTAGCTTTAAAGAAAGGATTTGTGTTCCTCGAGTAGATGACTTGATTCAGAAATTATTGACAGAAGCTCATGGTTTGCGGTATTCCATTCATCAAGATGTACCAAGATTTGAAGCAACTTTATTGGTGGCATGGCATGAAGAAAGACATAGGTAAGTTTGTGGCTAAGTGCAAAAACTGTCAGCAAGTAAAGTATGAACATTAAATGCCTGCAGGGTTGCTTCAGAGAATGCCAATTCTGGAATGGAAGTGGGAAATGATAGGTATGGATTTTATGGTTGGTCTCCCCAAGACTTTGGGGAAGTTTGATTCTATTTTGGTAGTGGTTGACAAATTGACTAAGTCAGCCCATTTTATTCCAGTCAGAATAGACTATAATGCTCAGCAGTTGGCTAAGGTTTATGTGAAAGAGATAGTGAGGCTACACGGGGTGCATCTTTCTATCATCTCAGAATGTGGTACGCAGTTCACATCCAAGTTTTGGAGGAAATTGCATGATGAGCTGGGTACTCAACTCACTTTTAGTATAACTTTCCATCCATAGACGGATGGGCAGTCAGAGAGAACTATTCAAGTGTTAGAGGATATTTTGAGGGCATATGTGATTGATTTTGGAGGACATTGGGATAAGTTTCTACCGTTGTGTTAGTTATCCTATAATAATAGTTACCACTCCAACATCGACATGGCACCGTGCAAGGCACTTTATGGGAGGGGATGTAGATCACCCATATGGTGGTTTGAATCTGGAGATGTGAGACCTTTGGAGGTTGATTTGGTGAAAGATGCTCAAGATAATGTAAGAAGCATCCAAGCTAAACTTTTAGCAACCCAGAGTAGACAGAAAAATATGTGGTCCGTAAGGTAATGGACATGGAATTTTAGGCTGGTGAACAAGTTCTTCTAAAAGTGTCACCCATAAAGGGGGTAGTGAGATTCGGTAAGAAGGGCAAGCTTAGTCCTCGATACATTGGTCCATTTGATATTCTTGATTGTGTAGGGCCAGTGGCTTATAGATTGGCCTTACCCCTAGCTTATCTAGAGTTCATCTAGTATTTCATGTGTTTATGTTGAAGAATCACGGCGAAGGAGATTACATCATAAAGTGGGACTCAGTGTTGTTAGACAAATACCTTCAGTATAAGGAGGAACATATTGCAATTCTTGATCGTGATGTCATGAAGTTGAGGACCAAAGAGATTAAGTTCGTGAAGGTTCAATAGAAGCATCATCCGGTTGAGGAAGCTACTTGGGAAACTGAGAAGGACATGCGAGACAAGTATCCCCATTGTTCGACGATTCAGGTACTACTCTACTCTTACCTTAGCCAGTTTTTCCTAGTTTATCTCTCGGGGACGAGTGATGGGTAAATTGGTATCTATTGTAACAACCTTTTCCCGTCGTTATAAAAAAGTCAATGGGGAAAGAAATTGGGCCAGAAAACTTTTTCGTAGTAACTTGAAAATTCCTAGCCTATTCTAGATTTTGACAAAATCTGAGTCATGTGAGGTCTAACAAAATCTGGTAATGAATGAGAGATTCAATAATGAATTTGGTTACATGAGGGGATAGCCAAGACATTAAGGAACCCGTATGACTTTACGGAATCGAATTCGGGCTAGTAGAACCCATAAAACTGATCCTAGCGTGACCGGGTGGTTTTTGAACGACAAGAGTTGAAGGTGTGTTGTGAAATTGGGGTTTGAAACTCTAATTCCGACTCTATGTCTCCGTGCAAGTCGCCAGGACAAGATTTATCCCGCCAGGGTGGAGACGCTGTGGCGGGTTGGGTACCGCTACGGCGGGCCAGTCGCGACTTAAGTTGGGATTAAACCCCAAAAAAGTTATTTTTCTGTAAGTTTCATTCTTGAGAGCTAAGAGATGACCCATGGATATTTCTTAAAGGGTTTTTACCTCTTCTAGCACTAAAGGTAAGGAGTTTACTCCCCTAATCCATTTTTGGATCCGTAGAACTTAGATTCTTGGTTAATTAATATTGGGGGAGGGTTTTGGACTAAATTTGATGGTGGGAAAAATCCCTAGCTACACCTTAGGATCATGGGTTTGGTCTTGGGTTATTGGGTTTGTTATAATCCGAGTAATTAAACCTTAATTAATTGATCCTTACATTAAATTGTTGTTTGTAGACCTAGAACAAGCAGAAAGAATCTGGAAAGGGAAGATTCAAGTGCCTTAGGGCGATTCAAGCTTGGTTTCGAGGTAGGTGATTGTTTGATTTCTTATTTGCATGATGTATGTTGGTAATTGCTTCATTGTAATGCATGTATGTATGTGAATGAAGCCTTGTTGATCAAACCTAATGAAATGAGTACGAATGAAAAGATGTATGCCATGATTCAACACTTGATTGTATGATTATGAGAATGTACAAATGAGTGTGATTGTGTTGAATGGATTGGGTGTCACATTCCGATACACTAACTGGGATCAGGTGTCACGTTCCGATACTTATATTGGAGCGGGTGTCACGTTCTGACACACTAATTGGGATCGGGTGCCACATTACTGTACACTAACAGTTTTGGTATGGCTTCCATGATAGGACCATTGAATTATAATATTTACTTGTTATTGAGAATGTGGTATTGTACGTTTCTCTTGAAATGATAACTGTGTATATATTCTGTGCATGTCATGTTGACCTTATTGTGACTGGTTATATATGTTTCGCTTACGAGAATAGCCGCGTGATCCTACCAGTACACTGTTGTTGTGTACTGATACTACACTTGCTCGTTCTTTGTTGAGTACAGGGCATCTTTAGGCGCCTATTGATAGACCTCAGCTAGCACATCAATGATTGAGACTAGAGTTCAAGGGTGAGAGAGTTCTTTCGGCCTGCCATGGAGTCCTTCATTTCGTTTAGTCCAATTCTTTCGGACTCAGACTATATATTGTTTAGATACTTTTTATGTTTGGTTGGGGTTGTACCATTTGTCTTAGAATTGTTGCACTTTAGATGCTTTGGTACATTGACTTTCAGTTCTAGGGGTTAACTTTCACAATAGTTGATTAGTTGTTTGTTGAACTCCCGGAGTTTATGGGAACTCCAGTTTATTTCTGCATTTAAACCTGCTTCCGTACCTTTAAATGCATAGTATTTTGGTTAAGTTGTTTAGTTTGGGTTGCAGTAATGGTTTTCCCACTGGACGGTTAGTATGGGTGCCAATCACGACGGTTTGGATCGTGACAATAATAAAATATTTATTTTTTAAGAAAGAATAATTTTATCGAAGGAGGTTCACAATTATTATTATTTTTTGAAAAAATAAGGGACAAAGAAGAAATGGGAACCAAGAGAAGCAAGCAGACACGGAAAAAATGAGTGAAGTAAATGGGTCTTCTAAGTTGAAGAAAATGGAGAAGAGCTAGTTGGTTCTTTTGAGTTTTGGTGAAGAAGATAGCAAAAAATAAAGAATTGAGAAAGAACAATAAAATAAATAAAAGAAAAAAAATAACATTTCTAATTAAATAAATGCTTAAATAAATATTTATTTATTTTTTGGCTCAACTCACTTGCTATCAGAGAGTGAACTACGCTCTACATTCCACATAGGCACGTAATGGGACAATAAATTCATGTTAAATAAGAATAAGTGGGTAATAGGATCCTCACAAAGTTCAAGTGTCTTTTTAAAAAAAGAGGTCTTACTATAATGGGGTAATTATGTATTTTATCTTTTTAGAAAGAAAAAAAGTAATGCTCTTTCAAGAAAAGAAAATATTTTCCAATTTGGTAGAAATTTAGGATTGTTTGAATTTTAAATTAAATTTACCAAAAGTATATTAAATTAGTAATTATAAAATTACTAAATAAAAGAAAAAAATATTATTAATCAACAAATGTATTGTTGTTTTAATTGTTGTAATATTTTTTCAAATTATTAGAGTTTTTTTTTTTAAAAAAAATTTTAGCGACTAATTTGAATTTATTATTTTGATAGTCAATTTTTTTTTTTTACTTATTTTCTTGTAAATTTTATTATAGATTCTCCAACCCTTTTTTTATAGATACAAAAATTAAATTATAATATAGCCGGAATAAATGTAAAATTTTCTTACTTTTTTCTCTTTTTCCATTTACATTTATCTTTGTTTCTCTTATTTTTATATTAAAATAAAAATAAAAATAAAAATAAGAACTCAAAGTACAAGTTGTTAAATTTTTTTGTGTTGATTAATTTCAAATACACACAATCCAATAGTAACAACTAATAATCATTCTGAAAAAAAAAAACAAGGTGTTAAATTTTTAGTATAGATTAATTTTCAATTTCATTCAATGGTGGGAGGAAGATATTGTAGTCTCCTCCTCTTCATCTCCAAATAAAATTATGGTTGTAGATCTATGGGAAACACTAAAAGATTCTATCACAACTTTCTCTCACTCCGACAGTTTCTTTTACACTATGTTGTCTCCGAGTTTTTTGGTTCACCAGATCATGCTCACCACCAAAGATTTCGAGGAACTGATGCAACCTCCATTTCAGCTGGGAGAGTGTCACTCCTTGAGCCTACACCCTGGACGTGGCCGACACTTGAGAACCATCATTGGTCCCCAAGAGAACCCTTAGCCCGGGTCAATACTCAGTGAAAGACTTACTCATCAAAATAAGAACTCAAAATAGTCATTAACTCAAATGTGTCAAACAATTAACTCAAAATATTATAATTAATGTACTAGCCATAAGAAGGCAACTCAAGTCTTAAATATTAACAATGAAAATTGAAAAGACTCCTCAAAACACTACTATCTATGAAGCCTCTGATAATAATGATGGAAGTCGGGACAAGACCCATGACATCCTAACAGGACTAAAAGTAAATGTGGAACCCTCTGAAAGCAAGGAGGCTCACCAAAACAAAGCTGGAACTGCAAGTGATATCCACGTTGCGCTTGTTGATAACCCAATATACCTATAACTGCATCATAAAATGATGCACGCCAAATGGCGTCAGTACATTGAATGTACGAGCATGTAAGGGGAACTCTGAAACATAAACATAAGATTAAACGGATAAACGGGAAACATACTTACCTCGTCTCAACTCAGTCAACTCAAATCAACTATAGAATACTCAACTCGACTCAAGAATACTCAACTCAACTCAAGATTAAAGCAATGATAACAATATACAACATACAAAGCTTTTTAAAAAATAGATAATAACTCAATGTATATGAAAATACATAAATAAACTCTTTACTCTTATTTGGGAGATTCTCTAACTGACAACCATTACTAGGATCTATGTGATGATACAACGTCTCGCCCACGCTGCCAGAACTGTCCTATACCTTTCCAGAGTATAAGAAATCCTCAACTAAGTGGATCCATTAAACTATGCTTAAAAGCAATAAGGAATCATCTAAAAAGTATGATCCTTTACACATGTTGTCATACATGGTTTATGAGGATTTTGTGTTGTTTCAACTCATCCCCATATTGGTGCTCAATAATACTCCCAATAATATATATATATATATATATCCGCCCATTTCGTAAAGATAAACAAGGCGGATTCTATCATAAGTCGTTCCCGCCAAGAAAAAAAGTGCAGCACTAATAAATCCATGAGAGATTATTTGTAAAAGGGCTCCATTAAGTCCCGTATCGGTTAGAGAACTAATTCCTATAATTATGAAACCCATATGGGAGACAAAGGAATAGGCTATTCTTTTTTTTAAATTCCGTTGGCCAAGAGATGTTGAAGCTGCATAGATTATTTGTATTATACCTATTATAATCAACCAAAGAGAAAATATAGAATGGGAATGAGGTAATAATTCCAATATATATATATATATATATATATATATAACTATACTCATATGTTTTAAATAAAATACAACTCCTCCTCAATTTGAGATAATTACTCAAAAGATTCTCTTAAAAGAGATGATGCTCAGAAACTCCTAATGAACTCATTTAGGAAACACGGTTTCTTCTCATGTTAAATGTAAAAAATTTACATGCTTGGGAATACTTATTCCCCTCATACTCAGTTTAAAAAATGAACTCAACTCTCGTCAAACTCAAGTACTCAAATCTTAATGCAAGTTTGAAAAGATTGAAAAAGACTTCTCAAAGTGACTCAAAAAGGTTTCTCAAACTTTACTCTTAATATTTTCTTGAATTTGAAATGTGAATTCAAGATTTATGATTAGGATATATAGGATTTCTCATTGATTAAAGAAGGTTTAGATAGTTAGGATAAAGACGGGGATGAAAGCTCGACTCAAAGGAACAAGTACAGATCGAAGAACAAAAGGGAAGATGGATGTCACAACCTGATTTCTCGAGCCATGATGGTGCCTATCAACCCGCCAGTAGGCAAACCAAACCCTATCCCGGAACTTGAGAGTAATGGGACTGAGGGGGAACTATGCTCAACTAAGTGAAGCATAAATAATTAGAACACATTAGACGAAGGCGGAAGCAAGCCCAAAACTATATATACAAAAGATACCTCCCAGAATCTGGAAGTCACATGTACAGAACTACTGAAAGAGTACAAGTCCAAAAAGTGGACCACAGAAACAAGACTGCATCAAAAAGCAAAAGGCAAGTCAAAATGTAAATACGGAATGGAGACAGAAAATCCCAGAATTCCATGTGCTCACCCTCGTCTCCACAACAGACTGCTGCAGGCTCGACCTCAACGCTGATAGCTGGTGCTTGAACCTGCATCCCAAAAATAGATGCAGATTGTAGCATGAGTACCAAAGCAACAGGTACCCAGTATGCATCATAGGCCGATTGAGCAAAAAAGGTAAAAACCAACGGAAAAGATAGAATCAAACATGAACAGAGGTCAACAGAAATATGAGCAAAACAATCAGAGAGCTAGTATAAGGATATTTAACCTAAACCCAGCTAGGCCCCCCATAAGACCCACTAGGTACACTCAAGCACAAAATAACCCCTATAGACATCAGATACATACCAAAGTCAACCAGGTTCATGTGTTTAAGGCAACACTAGACTATCCTAGACTAAGGCAAAGATAAATTCCAACATAAATAAACAGCCAACTAGATACTACACATGCAACGACAAATAAATATCCCAACCGATAATTCACAAATAATCACAGATAAACAACCGCTCCGGCAACATGGTACTAACCCTGAAACAACCCAAAAATCAACCCTACAACATGGTTTCTGAGAAGAAGAGAAGAAATACTAGCAGCCTACCCCAGATTCACACAATTCAACATGCAATTACACAATCATGCTCAATCTAAAGGAAATTTGGTCGTAGCATACTTAAAGGCCGATCGCACGCGCTCCAAATCACTCTGCCAGAGATTTTCCCTTCCGAACGGTCTCGTATTGATACCACGCTATCGAAAATAGAATCAGAGCATCATCACAGTCGTTTAGACACTAAAATCGGAGACAAACCAATTTCAGAGTCAAAATCAGGAAATGTGAGACCCGCTTCGGAATTTCCAGAATTGACTCCATGAAGATGTACTAAACCCTCCCCCAAGCTTGTCTTCCAAAATGGAGCACCTCTCGGGACTCGGAACAACTGCATGCAACAACAAACCAAAATGCAAAACTTTACACAAAAAGTGACTTGGGGCAGCCACTTACAACTCAGATACACCACAATCGGAAACTTTCCGACACGCTCCAGACAATTACCCACGCAACCAACGCAAACCTAAACACACCGAACTTCGAATCACCCAAAATGGAGCTCTAGAACTCGAGATGTCGAAGTTTCAAAATGAGGCTGGATTTGATTTTTTGCTATATAAATAGCAACAGTTCTGGCCGCGAAGAACTAAATCTGGTTGCCAGAAGACTAAATTCTGGTCGCTAAAGGTCTGCACCAGCAACACCAGATTTTGATATATCTTTTTTTAAAAGTCTCCGAACGGACCCTGTAATTCGTTCGGGACCCAATGAAAATAAAAAGGTATGCTACCCCACTAAATTTGGTATTCAAGACTCAATGGCGCAATCATAGTTTGCATACGAAGTCATTCTGACAAAAAGTGGACCCATACCCAAATGCCATTTTTAGCCGATTTCCACAATCGGCCTTATAATAAGACCAGAAGCCCCGGGAAGCACACGAAGGGTCGTTTTAAACCAAACTCGGCATTCTAGAACTGATCGCGTTAACAAAATTCTCATCAGAGCGTGTTTACGAAAAATGTTGACCAAAGTCAAACTTAAGCCAAAATTCAAAGGCAAAAGTGCCAAATTGCACAAAGTCACATCGAAAGCCTCGAGACTCGTTCAAACCATGCTACTAGCCTTATTTACCTGCTACGGAGCTTTTGGATTCGTCAGAATTCCAATCCGAGGTCGTTTACCTGAGATTATGACTGAAATCAACTTTTCAAGTTTCAAAAGCTCCAAAATAGGAAAATGGGCATAAAATCCAATCGAACGACCAGGCGACCGAGCAGTCAGTGCCAGCAAGTCATAAATGACTTATGGTCGCTATAGGAACACTTTAAACGATGGAAAGAATGCATAAACATATAAATAACTTGGATGGTCATTAATACATCCACTACTAAAAGGAATTTCATACGTGAATATGATACACTCAAATTACACCTCCTTACAAAAGTGTAAGCGATCGTTATCACGTAAAGAACACAACTTGTAGGTTGGGGTCGATCCTATGAGGAATATGGTTTAGACTTAAATTCAACTCACAATTATATTCGTTTAGTCAATATATTTCCGAAACAAATAACTAATGGGGGAATATTTGTGAAACAAATGCTACAAATTAGGTGAGTAATCAAAGTGCAAGATTCAAACTTTTGTTGTTTATCAAGATGAGAGAGAAACTAGGGCGTACGTGTTCCCCATAAGCTCATAACTCCATAATCCTAGTAATATAATCCTTTCCTAGTGTATTACATGCAAAGTGATAAGTTAGGTATCTCTATATCCTTGGTTCGGCATATAGAGAATTTCACCCCGCACCTTGGTCCGGCTACGTGTGTATAATTTACTAACCCTTACCTTTACCTCATATTAGACATCACATCGATGTATGGCTTAGTTTTCACCCTCACACTAATCGACATTAGACTATTAAATAGTATCACACTAAATCTATGTTGATAATTCTTTTCTCATTAATTACCTCCTTGGTCCGGCAAGTAGTAACGAGGCGAGTTCTAACGCGTGCACTTGTTAAAAATATTTCTAACCGAAAGAATTATCAATGCATGCAACAATACTATTCAAGAATTACTTAGTTACTATTCATACTTCATTAATAGCTCATGGTTCCCACAACCCTAGTTGTGGATTTAGTTACCCATAATAGCAAGAACACAATCCATATTTTTAGATGAAGAAATCATGAACTTACGTAATGAAAGAATAAACCCAGAATCTCAACTTGAATTGCAAAGTCAAATAGTCAAAAGGTGCTTAGGAAATTAAGAATTGCTAAAGTTGCAAGTTAATCTCCAAAGCCAAAATACTAGAATAAAGTAATAATGTCTACTTCCCAAAAACGAGGTTTACATCCCTATTTATAGGAAAATAAGTCCCAACTAAAAAGGAAACGAAATAAGGAAATCAAGTTTCTGGATGCGGTTTTGATCTACGACATTGACCTACGGACCGTGGACTGACCTACGGTTTGTAGGTCTCTTCCGTGACTCGAGACTTGGGTATTTTTCCAATTTCAAAAATCTCCACTTCTCAGCCACAATCGACGGATCAACAGTACGAACCGTGATTCAATCGACGTTTCGTGGATCCTCCTCCGTAGCTCCATACTTAGAATCTTCAAAATTAGGTACTGGAACCCCTTCTCTGAAACATTTGACTGAATTGCAGGATGGCCCGTAGGTCGACCTAAAGTTCGTCGTTTGAGTTCGTGGTTCCACACTTGGTCAAGATTTCCCTGATTTCTTCTTCATGAATTTCCTGCCCATCTACGATCACTACCTACGGAATGTGAATGGACCTATGGTCCGTCAATCACTTCTGTAGATGCCCTTTTCTGCACAATCTCAGTTGTTTCTCTCAACTCCCACGTCCGAACTTATTTCCTGCAAACATGATAAAAACTCAATAATACCAATACAAAATGTCCCTAGACAAATACAACTCTTAAGTGAAATGTATTAAAAATACCGTAAACCCATGGTAAATCAACACCCTCAACTGAAATTCATTGTTTGTCCTCATGCGACGTACTAAGACTCTAAATGACACTTGTATAGAAGCAAACATTAAAGCATAAGTAATCACATGGCTCTCTATCCCGACTCTCTTTTCGAGTGCAACTCTTTTCTCTTAGACTCAACAAGCTAACTCATGCGGATCAAAATATAACCAAGATCGACCAATCAACACACAACATACACTGTTTTGCCATTACCAAGGTATCAACTTTCTGACAATGTAACTAGTGACCTAACTTCAAACGAAATCCCTTTTTCACACTATGAATACAATTTTGACTACAAGGATTCATTCAACACTCACGCTCTGAAGTAATTTCAAGTATAGTTAGTGCTCAATACCATAGGCTTGCCCTTATTTTCACTGCTTAGACTCTCCACACTAGTTGTTAGGATCACTATAGGACTTTTCTTAGCTTGTAATGTAGGCTTGAGGTCAGGTGTGGTACATTTAGGTACTTTTTATTGACTTTCTGCCTTCCTTGACATTACATTAGGATTTTTACCTCTTTTTGCCCTATTTTTGACATCCTACTCTTTTCCTTCTTTCCCTTGACTCTTTTCAACCATGGATGTGACTTGTAGACTTTGTAGCTCTTTATTTTTATTTTTGTTCTTTCTTCTTTTTCTTGCATTTTATTTTACAACTCTTTCATTCATCATCTTTTACTTCTTCGGCATAAAGTCACATCCTCTTATAACTTTTTTTTTCTCTTATCAACACCAAACTCTTTTCATACCCATTTTTCATCTAGTTTCCTCTTTCGTAGACACCCTCAACTTATGGATTTTCCATTCGTGGAGGTACACAATATCCGATGTCGGACCAGGGCCAAGATTGAGGTCACTTTTTGCATTAGCCACCTTCAACTTAGGCTTTTGGCCTAAGTCAAGGTGCACATGTCCAAGGAGGGACCCGGGCCAAAACAATAGATTTAGGAAGGGTGAGTTAGGGGTTTAGAAAGAAATAGTCTATTTCAGGCTCAAAGCATTTGGATCAAAGGGAACATTTGTTTCATTTGGTTGGATTCTTTTAGGCAATTAGTGGACTTATATGAACAAGGGCCTATGATCACTTCCTAACTCCTAGCCTAGATTATCTTAGCAGGACTAATTGGGCAAGTTCTAGATTGGCACAAAACTGTCTGAACAATCAACCATTCTCACACACTCTTGGCACACAGTTTCATTATCAGATTATCAGATTACCCAATTCAAGTTTTAGCTTAAGTCATGAGAGCAAGTTGGTTCTTTATCATTTCATACCCAGAGCCAACACATTCAACTCATTCTAGCCTACAGATTTTAGCACATGTCACAAATTTTGGACGGTTATCATTTTTCTTTCTTAATTATTGCCATCATTCTTTATTCTTTCTCATGCTTCTACACATACAATCCTAACACATGCCGGTTCAACAAAAATTAGGGAAAAAGAACACAGGCAAGAAAACCCCAAGAGAGGATTATGAGTTGGG
>JAJOOO010009391.1:0-38094 GCA_029582685.1 Solanum piurae | reverse complement strand
AAATTCTCTAGATGCCGGACCAAGGATTTAGAGATACCTAACTTATCACTTTGCATGTAGTACACTAGGAAAGGATTGCTATTACTAGGATTACTGCGTTATGAGTTTGTGGGGAACACATATACCCTAGTTAATTCTCTCATCTTGATAACAACCAAAAGTGACTTTTATTTACTGATTACTTACTGAATTCTTACAATTTGTTTCACAAATCCCCCCCTTTTAATTACTTGTTTCTAGAAGTAATTTGACTAAACGAATATAATTAATGGTTAAAGTTAAGTCTAAACCATTTTCCTCGTGGGATCGACCCCAACCTACAAGTTGGATTCTTTACTTGATAACGATCGCTTATACTTCTTTAGGGAGGTGTAATTTGAGTGTATCCAATTTTGGCGCCGCTGCCGGGGAAATTGGACTTTTAGATTTATTTTACTACATTATTGAACTTTAGTCAAATATTTCCTAATTTTACTTTTTCTTTTTCTTTTTGTATCTCAGAGGTTCCGACTCTAGTGTATGCCAAGTACACGGAGCCAAGGTGAACCACTTACTCCTTACGATCCAGAGTTGAACCGAACTTTGCGAAGAATGAACAATCAAGGAGTTCAAGTTAATCCTATCGGAGGAAATTTAGGTGATGAAGTTGAGCTGCAACCTCCGAGGGTAGTTGGTGGGGAAAATCAAGTTCCAGCTGAAAATCAATTGGAAGATGCATTGAAGGTGCAATGTCCACCAGGCCTACGGTTGCATGACAACTGTAGGGGAAACTTCAATATTGCTGACTCTGATGGACCTCTCGTCCTACCCCATTTGCCTCTGAGGCACACATTTGTAGCGACCAGTAGCTTGATGCATATGTTTACAGCGAGGGGCTTGTTCTCGGGGTTACCATTGGAGGACCCACATGCTCACATAGCCAAGCTTAGGGTGATTTGCAAGTGTTGTGTAGGTCGACCAGACTTAGATATGGATGTCATCGGATTGTGAGTGTTCCCTCTATCACTGACAGGCGATGTTGTTGTATGGTTCACTAAGCTTCCTTATAACTCAATCTATACATGGGACCAACTGAGGGATGTGTTCTTAGCAAGATATTATCCAGTGTCCAAGAATCTCAATCACAAGGATAAGGTCAACAATTTTTTGTCATTACCTGGAGAGTCTGTGAGTAGCTCTTGGGACAGATTCACTGCATTCATAACAGGTGTCCCGAATCACCGTATTGATGATGAGTCGCTGAAGGAATATTTCTATCGAGGTTAGGATGACAACAATAACGTAGTGCTTGATACTATTGCTGGAGTTTCATATGGTGAGTGCACATATGCACAAATTGCATAAAAACTAGAGAAGATCTCTGGCAACAATAAAGCATGGAGCACTAGGAGGTCGGATACTGGGAGAAACACATTTGCCGTTCATACTACAAACAACCAGTTTGTGGATGAGATTCATGAGAAGATGGCTCAAATGAGGACCGAGTTGGGATTTGTATAGAAATATGTGAGAGGAAGTGCAAAAAAGGTAAATGTTGTGAACTACTTGACTAGAACTCCACCACCAGTTGAAGAGTGTTACTATGAAGAGGATGCTTATGCGGTGAATGATCAAACGGGGGGTTTCCAACCAAGCACCCAAGGATCCAACACGAACAATTGGCGCCAGGGTCAAGGAAACCATGGTCAGAACTATTGTAATTACAACTGAGAGGGTCAATATGTCAAGGATGGGAACTTCAATCACGACAACAACTACAACCGGAACAACTATGGCAACAAAAATGATCGGGTTGGACCTTATGTACCCCCACAAAATTGGGAATCTGGTACTAGGGAAGCTGGAAGCAATATGGCGCATATTGAAGATATGATGCAGAAGATAATGAGAAGGTTTGATGCAACTGATGAGAATGCAACTGATGCAGCAGATGACTCAGTTGTCTACTACAGTGAACCCACGTCAACCTGGCACTCTTCCTAGCAACACCATCCAGAATCCGAAGAATGATGGTCATTGTATGGCAGTTACTACTCGAGGGGGTAAGCAAACCATTGATCCACCTATGACGTCTGTGGTGGATGTTGAGATTAGAAAAAAAGATGATGTGGTAGAGGTTAGAGATGAGTCTGAGAAAGAAGCGGAGATATCTCAGAAAGTGGTCCCCATACCTAGAGCCCCACCACCTTTTCTGCAGAGGTTAGTGAAGAAGACTGAAGATGGTAAATATCGCAGGTTTATTACTATGCTGAAGTAGATTTTCATCAACGTTCCGTTGATAGAAGCCTTGGAGCAAATGCCTAGGTATGCAAAGTTTATGAAAGATATGCTGACAAAGAAAATGTCTGTGACTTTTGAAAATGATGATAGATTGTAGCATTGTAGCGCTATTGCTACAAGGTCTCTTGTGCAGAAAAAGGAAGATCCTGGTGCTTTCACGATACCATGTACTATAGGGTTGTTACACTTTGCTAAGGCATTGTGTGATCTTGGTTCTAGCATCAACCTCATGCCATTGTCTATTTATAAGAAGTTGGGTCTAGGGGATCCAAATCCTACTACGATGCGGTTACTTATGGCCGATCGAACCATGAAAAGGCCCATTGGTGTACTTCATGATGTGCTGGTGAAAGTGGAGTCATTCATCTTTTTGGCGAATTTTGTGATTCTTGACTGTGCTGTTGATTTTGAGGTTCCCATCATCCTTGGGAGACCATTCCTTGCCATAGGGCGTTCGTTGGTTGATATGGAGAAGGGGCAGATGAAATTCAAACTGAATAATGAAGAAGCAACTTTCAATATTTGTAGGTCCATGAAGCAGAGTGAAGAGCTCCAAATGGTATCTGCTATAACTTACAGAGTTGATAGTGGACCAGAAGTGCAAATTAAAGAGCGACTAGGTGTCGAGGCACTAGCAGCAGTTATGATGAATTTCGATAGTGATGGTATTGAAGAATATGATGAGTTTGTAGTTGCACTCGACAGGTGCGAATATCAGTCAAAATCAAATAAGTATGAGTTAGACATGAAGAATCGTGAGTCCCCACCCGCGAGCCCATCTATTGTGGAGGAACTGAAATTGGAGCTTAAGGCTCTACCCTTACATTTGAGGTACGTATTCTTGGGTAGAGATAATACTTTGTTGGTCATCATTGCGGTATATTTAAATGCGAGACAAGTAGAGTGCTTGGTGACTGTGTTAAAGAGGTTCAAGTGAGCTATTGGGAGGACTATTGCGGATATTATTGGGATTCCTCTCGGTATTTGTTTTTACAAAATCCAACCCATGCCAGATCACAAGCCCAGTGTTGAGCACTAGAGAAGGTTAAATCCACCTATGCAAGAGGTAATTAAAATGGAGATCATCAAGTGGTTAGATGCCGGAGTTATTTATCTCATTGCAGATAGCATTTGGGTGTGTCCTGTGCAGTGTGTGCCTAAGAAGGGTGGTATTACTATGGTTCCAAATGAGAGAAACGAGCTTGTTTTAATGCGGCCCGTGACCAGATGGAGAGTCTGCATGGATTACCGAAAGTTGAATGCATGGACAGAGAAGGATCACTTTCCTATGTCATTCATGGACCAGTTATTGGATAGACTTGCAGGAAAGGATTGGTATTGTTTTCTTGATGGGTATTCAGGCTACAATCAAATTTCTATAGCTCTGGAAGACCAAGAGAAGACCACCTTCACTTTTCTTTATAGGACTTTTTCTTTTAAACGAAAGTCATTTGGGTTGTGCAATGCTCCAGCGACCTTCTAGCGCTGTATGATGTCGATATTTTCTGATATGGTGGAGGACTCTATTGAAGTATTCATGGATAATTTCTCTGTGGTAGGTCACTCTTTTGATCGATGTCTGCATCATCTTGCTGAGGTGCTTAAAAGGTGTGAAGACTGCAATCTGGTGCTAAATTGGGAGAAGTGCCACTTTATGGTAAAAGAAGGGATAGTTCTGGGTCATCGAATTTCTGAGAAGGGCATTGAGGTTGATAGAGAAAAAGTAGAAGTAATATAAAAGCTTCCACCACCTATCTCTGTATAAGGTGTTAGAAGTTTTCTTGGGCATGCAGGTTTCTATAGGAGGTTCATCAAGGACTTCTCTAAAATTGCACATCCATTGAGCAAACTGCTCGAAAAGGAGTATAAGTTTGATTTTGATGATGCTTGTCTGAGAGCATTTGGAGAGTTGAAGGAGAAGTTGGTCACTGCACCTATCATTATTTCACCGGATTGGGGAAAACCATTTGAGGTAATACGCGATGCGAGGGGAGTGGCGCTTGGTGTAGTATTAGGAAAGAGGAGAGAGAAAATTCTTCACCCTATTTACTATACTAGCAAAGCTCTAAATGTGGCCTAGAAGAATTATATTGTGACTGAACAAGAACTTCTTGTGGTGGTTTTTACATTCGAGAAATTTCGATCCTACTTTCTTAGTACTAAGTTCATAGTGCATACTAACCATTCTGCATTGAGGTATTTGATGGCGAAGAAGGATGCAAAACCGAGGTTGATCAGATGGGTATTATTGCTGCAAGAGTTTGATTTTTTGGTAAAAGATAGAAGGGGGACCGAAAATCAAGTTGCCGATCACTTGTCCATATTAGAGGAAGAGGCGATGTAAAAGCTTGGTGATAGGGCTGAAATTAATGATGCTTTTCCATATGAACAGGTATTGGTTGCTTCTCATAATCTGATTTCTTGGTTTGCAGACTTTGCTAATTATTTGCCAAGCGATTTGGTTCCCCCGGATTTGTCTTTTCACCAAAGGAAAAAGTTTATGCATGATGTGAAGAAATTCTTTTGGGATGAGCCTTACTTGTATCGTAGTTGTGCTAACGGGATTATTCGTTGATGTGTGCCCGAGGTTGAGATGTTGAGTGCACTTGAAGCATGTCATTCATCCTGTGGTGGGTATCATATTGGTATTCGGACTGCGCATAAGATTTTGCAGTGTGGGTATTACTGGCCTACCATCCACCAAGATGCTCATGATTTCGCCAAGTCTTGTGATCGTTGCCAAAGAGAATGAGGGATTTCAAAGAGGCAAGTGCTTTCTATGAATCCTATATTTGTGATAGAGTTGTTTGATGTATGTGGCATCGATTTTATGGGTCCATTTATGAGTTCACATGGGATGAAGTATATTCTTTTTGCAGTTGATTATGTATCGAAGTGGGTGGAAGCAGTTGCGCTCCCCAACAATGAAGGTAAAAGTGTCACCACATTTTTGAAAAAGAATATCTTCTCCAAATTTGGTACACCGAGGGCGATTATCAATGATGGAGATTCCCACTTTTGTAATAAGTTGTTCAAGGCGCTACTTGAGAAATATGATGTCCGCCACAATGTAGCCACTCCTTACCATCCCAGACTAGTGGGCAAGTTGAAGTGTCCAACAGAGAGATCAAACAAATTTTGGCAAAGACTGTGAATGCGAGCAGAATGGATTGGTCAAGGAAGCTTGATGATGCTCTATGGGCCTATCGCACTGCATACAAGACTTTCATAGGTATGTCTCCTTACCAACTTGTATATGGGAAGTCTGGCCATGTACCGGTAGAGTTAGAGCATAAGGGTTTATGGGCGATGAATAAGCTAAATTTGGATTGGGGCGCCGCATCTAATCAAACAATGAATGACTTGAATATGCTTGATGAGTTTCTCCTAAAAGGTTATGAAAGTTCAGCCTTGTACAAAGAAAAGATGAAGAGGTATCATGATCAAAGAATTGAAAAGGGAGAATTTGTTGTGGGTGATCTTGTGCTTCTATTCAACTCTAGGTTGCGCTTGTTTCTGGGAAAACTCAAATCCAAATGGACCGGCCCATTTTTTTCTCACAAAAGTGCTCCCCCATGGAGCGGTTGAGCTTGAGAACAGTGAAGGCACAAGGTTCATGGTAAACGGCAAAGGATCAAGATATATCTGGGAAATGCAGAAAATATGCAAGAGGTTGTTGAGGCCTATGTTCTTGATGAAGTCTGAGTAATCAAGAGGCATGCGTCGTGCCGCGACATTAAATCAAGTGCTGCTTAGGAGGCAACCCAAGATGTACAATCTAGCCAACGATAGGTTTTTGTTTTCCATCTAGCAGTTTTCTGTGTTTAGTTGATTCTCTGTATTAATTTTAGATAGGTGTTTTAGTTTTTTACTAGTGTTAGCTAGAATTAGCATAGGGTCCGTGTCTAAAAAGTGTCAAAAAAATGCAAAAAGAATAGCCTAATGGTTGCTACATGTGCAGGTGCGCTATGAAAAATCTGCAGAAAATGGTCTGGTGCAGAGGTCTACGGATCCCATCGACGCTCGGTCAATCCATCCACGGACCGTGAATGGTGTCCGTAGATCCCAGGTAAGTGTTTAAATTTTTTCAAGTGTAAAGGAGATCTACGGTCCCAACTGATGGACCGTCGAAAGACCTATGGACCGTAAGCGGGGTCTCGAAGGTCCTAACCCTAGATTGGACCGACCCGACCCAGACCCTCCTATTTAAAAATCCCACCTTTCAAATTCATTCCCGCTTCCCTCCATTTACTCCCAAACCATTTCTAAACTCCCCAAATCTCTTAAATCACTCCATAATCATTCCATCACTCCCCAAGTAATCTCCCCATTTCCTTCCCCAAAATCCTAAATTCCCTTTCCTCTCCAAAACTCCACTCATCCCCAAAACTCCCCACAAGGTCTGGTGTACGGGTTCGGTGAAACTATGCGATTAGCGTGGTATTGCAAAGCTTAGTGTCATCACACAATCACACCACTCCTCGTTGCTTGTAAGGTAATAGACTTTCTCCCTCACTTTGAATTTCGGTTTATAGATTGATTATAGAAAATCAGGAGTTGGGTCATGACCTTTGGTAAGTTTTTCTCTAAATTTACTTGCAAACACCTTTGGGATGATGGATAGTGCTTGTGTGTCGGAATATTGTTTAAGATGTATGTGATTTCAGTCTAAATGTAAGTTTCAACTTAGGATTCCAAATCTTGTATAAAAAATTTATCAAATTGAGTAATTGGAATCTTTAGAATGATGAACTAGAATGAATAAATGTTGAAATGCATGGTTAGACTAGGATACAGTTGAATACACTTGAAAATTTCACTAAGTGTGAAACCACAGAGGTGGACTACGGTCCGTAGATCAATCTACGAACCGTTTTGTACATTCGTGGTTTACATCTGTGACTAATATTGTTGTTCCTCTGATCCACATAAGGGTTCCACGGATCGTAGATTAGTCTACGGACCATAGTTCCCCACCGTAGATGACCACTCTAGCAACTGTCTGAAATTTTTCTGGGTCTTTGATGTTGTTCGTCTTTAGCTCTAAAATTATTTTGAGTGTGTTTTTAGTTATTTTTGGTACTAATAACCTTTCCACATGTACTATGGAACCCAAGAAGCTAGTCACCTATCCAAAAAAAGGCAAGTCAAAATCTGTTGCCCCTAGCTTCATGTTAATCGATGAAGATGACGATGTGGCGAAGGATCCGGCATACGTTGCTCCAAACACAAGGACCTCTCCCACTGCACCCTGAGTCACCAGAGGCACCCCACGGGAGGTGATTCCCAAGATAGTCACTGTCTCCCATTCTGATGAGGAGCACACACTGATCGGGTCACCAACTGGGGCTTCTTCTAGTTCAGAGAATGGGTCTACGTACGGCTCTGAGTCTGCCCATGCCTCGGGCTCAGAGTCTAGCCATGCTTTAGGCTTCGAATATGCCCATGCTTTAGGGTCCATTGCTAAATCAGCCACGTGATCCAGTGAAAATGAACAAGCAGCCTCGTCTGATGAGGCCACTAGCTAGGAGTCAGTACCAACACCACATAATGATGACCCTACTCCAGTGGCTGGCGAGCCAAATAGATGGTGTGTTGAGGGCCAATGGAAAATTTATCGAGATACTAAGATGAAAAATGACAAAGAGAAGATGGCCCGACTTATTACAGAGGAGCGCAGAGTCCTCATGGGGAGCTCGCACACTGTCCCCGACATCCACTGGCTTTTTAAACTTCACAAGTGTGATTGGATGTTTCGAGACCCAGGGACTTATAGCGAGGAGATTGTGCGGGAGTTCTACGCCTCATATGCTGCCACTCTTTGAGGTTCGATCTCCAAGCAGTCCAAGCCCACAGCCCAAGACCCTCTCACTTCCACTATGGTTTGAGGTTGTTCGATAGACATCTCAGATGCCACCATCAACCGATTCCTCTATGGAACTACAATCGGTCACTCTTGGCCACTCAACATAGCAGAGTTTGATTATCGATGGGACATTTTGAGGGGCGGAGCTTTTCAGAAAAATGTTGAGCAACAAGAGGCTGTTACACTATGGTTAGCTAAACACATTGTTGCAGATGGCGAGAGTGCGCAGTGGGTCACCACACTATGGTTGGGTATCCGAAAGGCCACATTAAACTTTGCAGCCAAGTTCTTCTAGTTTCTGGTGCGAAATAGGGTGTCTCCTACAAAAGCTAACAACCAACTCACATGGGACATAGCTGTCATGATTGCAGATTAGTAGCAGGATTAGAGATTGACTTTGCCCGCATGCTGCTGGTAGAGATTCATGAGAGGGCATTCAAGACCTCTACTACTTACCCCTTTCCATGTTTGATTTTTCATTTATGCAGGGACTCTGGAGTGCCGATATGGCACTGTGATAGGTTGATCCACCCTACTGGAACTTTTGATATAGGCCTCATTCGAGATGGGACAAATGTGGCGGCACCTTGCAAAGAGCCCCAGGTTGAGCTATCTCCCTTGGGCGCAGATCTTGCGGACACAGTAGAGAAGGCACAGGGAGGTGACCCCATTATACCAAACCACACCAATATTGTCCCGGCCTCCTCTTCTCAGGACTCTAGCAGGGCTTCTAGCTCATCTAGGTTCACACCACCGTCAGGGGCTGTTTTTGTCCTGTTTGCCAGAGTATAGAAATTAGACGGTCATATGGCCACGCTGCTGCACCACATCCAGCCTTGGATGCAAAAGTTGATAGCCGAGTTCGAGGCCAGAATGGAACGAAGGATGGGAATCATGATGGACCAGAACGTTCAGGTCGTTAATAAGCACCTCAGTGCCTTTGAATTGAGAGTTATCGAGCGACTGGTCCCAACCATTGATCTATCCTCTTTTCGAACTGAGTTA
Organism: Solanum piurae; assembly: GCA_029582685.1. Lineage (NCBI taxonomy): Eukaryota > Viridiplantae > Streptophyta > Magnoliopsida > Solanales > Solanaceae > Solanum > Solanum piurae. Next base: position 28,943 of record JAJOOO010009391.1, on the reverse strand, counting down.
GCCAGTCTCCTGGCTGACGTTGATGCCATTCTTGCCACCCCTGCAATTGAGCCTCAGGCTGCACCTACTGCATTGACTGATGATATGGTGATGGATGCTTTATTTAGTGGAACAGCCGAGGAGGAGCCCGAGCCTACACGTACCAAAGGTAAGAGGCACTGTTCAAGCCGCACTGAGGAGAAAAATCCCAAAATAGAAAGTGTAGGCAGGAGAAGGCGGCTAGGAAGTCTTCTATTTTAGATGAAGAGTTGCGCCAGCAGAGGGTGCGTGAGAGTGTTGTAGGGGCATTAAGTTCTGTCCCAGTTGTAGAGGTCCTGCCTGTTGTGAGGGACGATATGAGCACCACTGATGGTGTGGTTAGAGTGAACGCAAGCACTACATGATATGGGCACTATTAAGGGTGACCCAACTATTGTTCCAGCGGGCTCCGGGAAACCAGGCCCACCCGCTTGTTGATGAGTGTTCGGCGCTATGCGCCACAGGTTTGCACCACCCAATCCATTATCTTTTACTGTTTTTGTATGCATTGGGGACAATCACATCTATTTTTTGTTGGGCATGGGGTAAATGGATTGTAAGTGATAGGGTGAAGTCTGAGTAACCCAACTCATAAATCCTCTCTTGGGGTTTTCTTGCCTGTGTTCTTTTTCCCAAAGAGACTGTTTAATTTATGTTGAACCGGCATGTGTTAGGATCGTATGTGTAGAATCATGAAAAAGAATGAAGCATGATGTCTTATAAAAAATGATACTCGTCCAAATTTTGTGATGTGTGCTAGAATTTGTAGGCTAAGATAAGTTGAATGTGTTGGCTTTGAGTATGACATGATAATGAACCAACTGATGGCATGACTTAAGCTAAAACTTGAACTGGGTAATGTGATAATGAAACTATGTGCCAAGAGTGTATGGGAATTGTGGATGGTTCAAATAGTTTTTGTGGCAATCTAGAACTTGCCCGATTAGTCCTGCTAAGACAATCTACTCTAGAGGCTAGGAGGTGATCCTAGGCCCTTGTTCTGATAAGTCCACAAATTGCCTAAAAAGAATCCAACAACATGAAATAAATATTCCCTTTGATCCAAATGTGTTGAGCCTAAATTAGACCATTTCTTTCTAAACTCCTAACTCACCTTCCTATAATCTACTATGTTGGCCCCGATACCTCCTTGGACATGTGCACCTCGACCTAGGCCAAAAGCCTAAGTTGAAGGTGGCTAATGTAAAAAGTAACTTCAATCTTGGCCCTGATCCGACATCGGGTATTGTGCATCTCAACCAATGGAAAATCCATAAGTGAGGGTGGCTATGAAAGAGGAAACCGAAAGAACAATGGGTATGAAAAGAGTTTGATGTTGAAAAAGAGAAAGAAAAAAAAAGAGAAAAGGATGTGACTTGTTGAAAGCTAGAGAAAAGAATAAAACAGAAGAAAAAGATGAAAAAAACAAAATATAAAGAGCTACAAAGTCTAAAGTCACATCCATGGTTGAAGAAAATCAAGGGAAAGAAGGTAAAACGGTAGGATGGCAAGAATAGGGCAAAAAGAGATTGAAAGCCTAGTGTAATGTCAAGGAGGGAAGAAAGTCACTAAGAAGTACCCAAATGTACCACACCTGACCCTGAGCCTACGTTACAAGCCAAGAAAGTCCTATAGTGATCCTAGAATCTAGTTTGGAGAGTCTAAGCATTGAAAATAAGGGCAAGCCTATGGTATTGAGCACTAACTGTATTTGAAGTTACTTTTGAGTGTGAGTGTTGAATGAATCCTTGTACTCAAATTCATATTCATTGTGTGAAAAAGGGATTTAGTTTGAAGTAAGGGCACTAGTTACATTGTCAGAAAGTCGGTACCTTGGTGATAGTGAAACAATGTATGTTGTGTGTTGGTTGGTCTATCGTTGTCATATTTTGATCCGCATGAATTAGCTAGTCGAGTCTAAGAGAACAAATTTTGCACCCGAAAGGAGAGTTGGAGTAGAGAGCCATGTGAATGCGTGTGCTTTAATTGCTTGCTTCTATACAAGTGTCGTTTAGAGTTTTAGTGTATCGCTTGAGGACAAACAACAAATTTAAGTTGAGGGTGTTGATATACCATGAGTTTATGGTATTTTTAATACATTTCACTTAAGAGTTGTGTGTATCTAGGGCCTGTTTGTATTGGTTTTTATGTGTTTTTATCATGTTTTGCAGGAAAGATGTTTAGGCGCAGAAGTACAGAGACAGCTGAAAGAAATGCAGAAAAGGGCATCTACGGAGGTGATCTACGGACCGTAGGTCCATTGACGCTCCGTAGATGGTGATCGTAGATCAACAGGCAAGGCAAATAAGGGAAATCTGACCAAGTGTGGAACCACGGTGGCCATTGACGGTCCGTAGATTGATCTAGGGACCGTACTGTTGATCCGTAGAATGATACTGCGAGGGTTCCAGTATCTGATTTGTGAAGATTCCAAGTGTGGAGCTACAGAGAGGGATCGATGGACCATAGATTGATCTACGGTCCGTACTAGTGTCTCGTCGTTTGCGTCAGAGAAGCTTATTTTTGGAAGCTGAAATATTTTCTAAGTCCTGGCTGACGGAAGGGACTCACGGACCATAGATCCATTGACGGCCCATGAGTCAGTCTCGTGGAACGAAGACGCGTGCCTGAACAAACTTTCCTTCTTTTGTTTCTCTTTTAATTTAGGACTTATTTTCTATAAATAGGTCATGTAAACCTCGTTTTTGGGGATTAGACTTTATTAATTGTTATTCTAGTTTTTGGCTTGGGAGATTAACTTGCAACTTTAGCAATTCTTGATTTCCTAAGTTAGTTTTGAATATTTTGGTTTTGAAATTCAAGTTGAAATTCCGGGTTTGTTATTCTCAATTACGTCAGTTCATAATTCTTTCATCTAAAACAATGAATTGTGTTCATATGATTATGGGTAACTAAACTCCACAATTAGGGTTTTGGGAACCATGAGTGATTAACAAAGTATGAATAGTAAATAAGCAATTATTGAATACATTTGCAGCACATTTTTGTCAATTACAAATACATTTTGAAATTCTTAGTTTAGTATGTAGTTTAGAATTTAACATTCAGATTTCAAGTTGAGAGCTTAGAACTGAGTTTTTGGAGACAAAATATTTCCTTAGCTTTGAAGGTTTGAAGATTTTCATTTCTGAGAAATTGGAAGTGGGTGTTGAAGATTCTTCATCTTAGACCTTTGTAAAGACAATAGCAATCCTACCCAGTTGATGGAAACACAACTTGGTAACGATTTTTACTTTTTTATGATGTCTAGCTAAAACCCCAATTCTTGGGGTGTGATTATGTGATTATGGGTTGATATAATTGTTGGGTATTGTTAATTGATAGTTTAATTACTATTTCAAGGTGTTTTTATTCAGTAATTATGGTTTAATTTAATGGGTCGTAGTTGCAAATACAAATCGTAACTTCGTGTTTTTGGCTTGCTCGAGAGTGGTTTTAAAACCACAATTACTGAATCGATGGTCTGTGGGTATTGGGTTGTCATGGATTGAGCTAGAGAGAGTGAACCCTAAACCATTTTCCACACATTCAACTCGAGAGAGTGAGTGGACTAAAGTGAAGGTTGTGCTTAATTGCTGCTTATTGGTGTTCGAGAGAAACCAATTTGATTCGGGGTGAATTGTTCAAGAGAAAGTTTATCCCCACTAAAGTCTAGCTTATTCACCGATTCACAACTGTTTACTATTAATTGCAATTACCCGATTGTCTATCGTAGCTCATAATCCTATCACATCCCAAGAATACCATCTCTATAATTGTTATTTTCGTATTATTTGCTATTTTAGTAGATAATTGAAGTCAAACCCCTCTAATATTTGACACTTGTGTCACCCCTAACTTGAACAATGCTTTTATTCGTAAATATTTTAGCTATGATTGACTTGAGCATATTCTTATTTACCTATTGATTCTCAATTACGAACCATTCCCTTGAGACTCGACCCCAACTCACTAGTTGGGTTATATTACTACTTTACGATCGTTGGCACTTAGTATTGGATGAAGTGTCCTGATACGTGAAATCAAAATGGCGCCTCTGCCGGGGAGTGGTGTTATTTGAGAATTTTTAGTTAAGTTGAATTTTGTTCTTGTTAGTTATAGTTCAACTTACTTAATATTTAGTTTTGGTTTTTTTGTTGCTTTTTTTAGCATAGTAGGTAGCAACGGTGGCCAAAATGACTGAGACTAATCAAGAAATGGAAGAGGACCACTATTAATTCAGTTGGACGATTTGGCCAAGAAGATATTAGAGATTGAAGTCCAGTGCAAAAGAAAAGATAGATACATACCCCTTCATGAGCGGAGAAAGTCTAAAGACAATGTGAATAGACATGTCGAGGACACGCTGTTAATCATTCTCCATAAGGTCAATGAGCATGATAGATTGCTGGAAGAGATGAAGGAGAATGTCGAAGTGCTAAACTAGATGATTCTCTCTCACTCCATATCTATCCCGCTAATTGAAAATGCCATGGGTCATGTATTGCCTCATCACTACCCGAAACAACAAGAGGGGTTACCTAGTGACACTAAGGTCAACCCCAAAGATGAAGTTTGAATAAGGAGTTGCGTCATGCCACGACGTTAACTAAGGCGCTGCTTGGGAGGCAACCAAAGTTTTATTTTCTTTGTTTTTATGTTTGGAATAATGGTGTGTTGAATGTGCAGGTCAAAGTGTAGAAAGTGTGTGAAAAGTGCAGATTGCCGAGCTTAAGGTCCAGTCGGCGTATCGCCAAAGAGCTTGATGACCCTGACCCAGACCGCCGTTGGACTCAAGACAATTTTGCATTGGTGTCTGTAAAACTCGGCGAGCCCAGGAAATTATTGGCAAATCACCAACCAGGTCGGTGTCGCCGATTGGGCGAAACTGGACGGTTTTATAAGGCCAAAGGTTTAAACTTTCAAACTTTTCACTTTCCATCACTTTCAAACTTAAGAAACTCACACCCGCACATTAGTTTCTATATTTTTCATTTCTAGTGGTACTTTAGTCATTGATATGTGCTCGGATTGGGATTACTTTGCTGCCTAGCATTTCAGTCTTGATTAATCAGCATTTAAGGTTGGTTTTCCAAACCCCGAGTTTATTTTTAATAATTGTGTACTCTTATGCAAATGATTTTATCATTTTGAGGTGTGATGGGCCTCTCTGATAGGATTAGTGTATTTGAATGCCTATTTTAATTTGATAATCGTGCATGTAGTGTATATATTGTTGAAATCCCGTAATTTTGTTCCTTAAAATTGGTTAAATCTTGTGGGGTTGTGGTTGCATGTTGTTAGGTCTAGTCGGGTGAAGTCTCAGTAACACGTAGTTGTGCCAAATGATATAATTTTCCCAATGATAGAGCGGGTGACGTCATTCTTAAGGGCAAAAGACGTCAAATGGTCAAATTTGGCAAAATCAGGAGAAGTCTGAGTATCCTGGGGTAATGGGTGTTATGGGTCTTGATTTAATTTAAATAGTGCATGCTTTGGTTTTGTTTTTGGGGATTACGGGGTCGAATTCGAGAAGTTGGGTTGAAAGTAAACACGTTGGGTCGTTTGGCGAGTTCGGTCGATCTCGCCGAACCATTCGGCGGTTCGCCGAAGGTTCCCATCTCGCCTTTAATTTCATGCTTTCCTTGATGTTTGTTTCTATAACATTCGGCGAGAATCTTGAGGTCGCCGATAGCACTCGGTGACTCGCCAAAAGTCTTCTTGTTCCCCCTTTGTCTATACCCCTTTAGCTTAAATTGCACTATAACTTTTGGCGGGCTAATCCTTGCTCGCCAAATGATGTCGAAAATTCGCCGAAGGCCTTCCCATCGCTGATGTCCCAAATTTTTCTGTGAATTTTGATCCAATCCTTTCAGCGAGCCTAATATATCTCACCAAAGTGATTCGGTGACTTGCCGACTAGTTCGGCGAGTCTGTTTGCAGTTAATTTTTTGTGCCTTTGATTGAAATGTTTCTAACTTTTTCCTGATGTTTTGCAGACATGGCTAGACAAAAGGTTGCAGGTAGAAATATGCCACCCCGAAAGAAGGCTAAGGGAATTAAACTCAATGAGGATGCAGGTGCATCCAGGGGCAAAGCTACCAAACTTCCCACAACTGGTGGGAAAGGCAAGGGTAGAGGCAAAGCACATGTGTCACCAGAGGCCACCTACGATAGTGACGGCATCTATGACACTTACCTCACTACTTCTGAGAGTGAGGGTGAGCAACAGGAGCCCCAGATTGTAGATTCTAATGATGATGAGCTTGTAGAAGCACAGAGGGCAGAGTTGTGGTAAAAAAGGATGAATGATCCATCTCAGATCAGGACTCCTCCACCTACCACTTCTTCTCCTCCAGTTCCAGAGCAGGTTGTAGTCCTGGAACCTCCTGTACAGGTTCCACCTCCCAAGTCGATGAACAGATTAAAGACTGAGGGGCTGAGGACAATCGTAGAGGAGAAAATGTGTCAACTGATGGAGTAATTGACAGGTACCCAACGATTATGAGTTGTTTGAAGGATCATAAATTTTAGATCTTCACCAAACCCCGTGACCCTTACATTCCTAATTGGGTCCGAGAGTTCTATACTGCTTATGGAGCCTTGATACCTCAGCAAAAGAAACAAGCAGTTGCATTTAAACCGGTTGATTATGTAGTGGTTCTGGGAAAGAAGGTAAAGTGTGACAGTGTTGTTATCAATGTTATCCTGAACTGTCCTGATGATATTGATGACGACTTCCAACACATGATCTGGACTACCACCTTAGAAAATATGAAGAAGTGGCTAGCTCCTCTCATATCAAACGGTTCCCCAAATGTCTTGAAGTTGGAGCACCTATCGAGAAGAAGGATTTAAACATAGCTGCAAGGTTCTGGTTTGGCTTCATCAGCAGTAATATTATGCCATCCTAGAATGAGTCGATTCTCCTCCATGCCAAGGCAACTTGTCTAGGTTGCATCATTGATGGGATGAGGCTATAATTGGAGATGATTATAGAACAAGAGATGGTCATAAGGGCCAAGCAGCATCAGACCTCACTTCCCTTCCCGGTGTTGATCACCGAGCTATGCAGACGGGCTCGAGTTCTGAGAGATGCAAAGATGGATGTGGAAGTGATTCCCACATCCTCTAATGATAGCTAGAGGATCGAGGCAGTATATTTGAAAGATGAGGCAGAAAAGAAGAAGAAGGCAGCCCCTGTGGATTTTTCCCCGGTTGTAGACACAAACTCAGTACCTGCAGAGGCATCTTTACCTACTCCGTCCCCTGGGCCTTCAAGTACTTCTTGTGATGTACCTTCTTATATCCCTAGTTCTTTTGATGTTGCATTGCCTCCTAGACCTGTTGTTGCTGACTCTCGGCCCCTGATCACTCAGATTTCATTACTCCGGATGGGGCAACTTTCCCATTCTACGAATCGCCGGGCAGCCAAACTCGAGGCATCCATTATGAGCATGATTCAGATTACCCTGGATGATGTTGTGACACCCTTGAGCACAGCCATTGACGCCTTTGCAGCTTGGATAGCGGTGTGTGAGTGTGGCCAAGGGGCCACCGAGGCGGTGACGGCCTTAAAGGCCGTTATTGCTGTGTTAAGGAGTGACATGGATCAGCTGAAGTCCACCAACATGTCCATAATTTTTTGTACGGTGGAGTCCCAGATGCACCAGATATACCTCTGGCTACAACCGGAGATGATGTTAGAGTTGAGGAGGCATTTGATCATGAGTACGAGGCGGAGATGGATGAGGAGTTTCTTGAAGTGGCTGAGAAAGCATCATATGAGTGCCTTACTAAGACTGAGGAGGCCATGGTAGATGCAGTTGTACAGCCTTCTTTGGCGAATACATCTTTAGTTGATCCTAGTGCAGCTGTTGTTCCTTCTGAGGTGACTCCGGGTAATGATGCCCAAGTCCAGACTGATGCACCGGGCACTGATGCCCATACAGATGGAGTGATTAAGTAGACCGGATCCTTTCTTTACCTCCCTCTCTATCTTATTTTATTTTGACTTATGGATATTTTTGTTTGCATTTGAGGACAAATGACTTTATTTGTGGTGGGGTGAGGCCCACTTTTTGTGACCTTTTGTGACTCTCTTGTTTTGTGTATATATTTGGGTTTTGAGCTATAATTGTGTGTTACACTATTTTTGCGGATGATTGAGCTTCTGGCTCCCTGTTTGAAATGATAATACATGATTTTTGGACCCTTTCGGAAAAAAATTGCCACCTCTTGTGTGTGTTGAATGTGGTTGTTCTCTTGCAAATTTGAGTATCGGTTTTGATAAATACCGATGACTTTAATAGTGCTCATAAACGAACAAAAATGAATGTGCGGCTACGATGAGGCCAAATGAAGTTGCATAGATAATATGTGAACTCTTTGCATCTCGTTGTGCCTATCCAAGTATCGAATTGAGTCTCTTGTGATGAACATTGCACACTAGCGAAAGTGTGGAGTCTTGTTGGACATTAGTATCTATGCCTTGTGTGTTGAGCTTACCGTGAACCGTGTGTGATGACACCTAGAATTTTCCCCATTGGTCCGGTTGACTAAGTGAGGCAATCTCTTGACATGATCTTAGGCAACTTTGAAGAGTGTGAAACAATTTGATAGTATACCTCTTTTGTGGCCTACCTTGTGAGTGTGTGAACCCCGTTTGAGCACCCTTTGATCCTTAGCCTTTTCTTGGAAGAAACTTGATAAAAATGTGACCTTTCTTCACCTATTACCCATAATCCTCATGATTTGTGGTTTGTTTGAATAGCCAACTAAGTCCAAAAGCCTAAGTTGGGGGTGTGGTGAAAAGAGAAGGTAAATCAAGAAGTGCAAGAAAGTCACCTTTGACCCATGGTTTTGTAAAAAAAATGGAACCCCTCCATACAAAAAAAAATAGAAAAATAAGAAAATAATGAAAAAGAAAAAGAATGAAGAAGTTGTGGAATAAAGTTGTGAAAATACAAAGAAAATGGGGTTTCTAACAGCCCATGGAAAGTGATAATGGGATGACTTTTGAGCACGAATGAAATTGATGAATAAAAGAAAAGGAAGTGTTGTTCACACCACATTTCATGAGGATAGAAGTTACTAAGCCTAAATGACCATACCTTTGCACGCAGCCCTGTTACAAGCCTTTAAAAGACCTTTTTGATCTTGAGTGAGCTAAAGCAAGTGTTTATTGGAAAATACGGGCAAACATATGGGTGAAATCATGCATTGTGTTCATCTTTGTGAGTGTGAGCATTGTATTTCGATTGTGGAGCTTTAAATTATGAACCATTGTGTGTGAATATGGAATCATTCTTTGTGTGAGGGCATTTGAGTACCTTTGTTGAGCTTGAACTTGCATTTGAAGCAAGTATTGTGAGCTTGAGATTCTTTGATAATGGTGAGTCACAACCTGAGTCTTTGAGTGCACAATTGATCTTTGCATGAGTAAGTTGAGTTTTCTTGTGTGCATTAATGATTGAGTCTTGTGTAGCACTGTTTGAGACATCCTTTTTGAACTGTTGAACTTGAATTTTACTTGAGGACAAGCACAATTTTAAGTTGGGGGTGTTGATGAATCCACAATTTGGACTCATTTAGGGCTTTATTTTAATAGATTTAGTGTCTTCAAACGCATATTTTGTGCCAATAACTGATGCAAATCCTTAAATTTCAGGTATTTGGATTGAGGAACAAAGCATGGACACTAATGAGCAAAAAGGAATAAGGCAGCTGAAAAGATGAACAAAAGAAGGCCTGAGGATCCCCTAATCCATTGGGCAAATAACAAAATGGTTGATGTCTCGCCTAATGTTCCAGTGTGCCAAGCCCTGAAGGAGAAAATCAAGTCGGCGATAGAAAGGAGTAATCGGCGAATCGCCGAATGGTTCCGTGAAGCAATACCATATCGCCCAAAGTTACAGAACTTGAAGATGCTAAAGGTCAAAGAAAAAAGGAGATGGAATTGACCAAATGGCGGATCGCCGAGTGGATCGGCGATCCCAACTTACTGCGCCGAATTGTCCTTCACAGCACATTTTTGACAACTATAAATACATTTTTAATTCCTTAGTTTAGTATGCAATTTAGAATGTAACATTCCATTTTCAAGTTGATAGCTTAGAACTGAATTTTTGGAGACAAAATATTTCCTTAGCTTTGAAGATTTGAAGATTTCCATTTCTGAGAAATTGGAAGTGGGTGTTGAAGATTCTTCATCGTAAACCTTTGTAAAGACAATATCAATCCTACCCAGTTAATGGAAACACAACTTGGTAATGATTTTTACCTTTTTATGATGTCTAGCTAAAACCCCAATTCTTGCGATGTGATTATGTGATTATTGGTTGATATAATTGTTGGGTATTGTTAATTGATAGTTTAATTGATGTTTAAAGGTGTTTTCATTCAGTAAATGTGGTTTAATTTAATGGGTCATAGTTGCAAATACAAATCGTAACTTTGTGTTTTTGGCTTGCTCGAGAGTGGTTTTAAAACCACAATTACTGAATCGATGGTCTGTGGGTATTGGGTTGTCATGGGTTCAGCTCGAGAGAGTGAACCCTAAACCATTTTCCACACATTCAGCTCGAGAGAGTGAGTGGACTAAAGTGAAGGTTGTGCTTAATTGCTGCTTATTGGTGTTCGAAAGAAACCAATTTGATTCGGGGTAAATTGTTCAAGAGAAAGTTTATCCCCACTAAAGTCTAGCTTATTCACCGATTCATAGCTATTTACTATTAATTGCAATTATCCGGTTGTCTATCGTAGCTCATAATCCTATCACATCCCAAGAATCCCATCTCCATAATTGTTATTTTCGTATTATTTGCTGTTTTAGTATATAATTGAAACCAAACCCCTCTAATATTTGACACTTGTGTCACCCTTAACTTGAACAATGCTTTTATTCGTAAATGTTTTTAGCTATGATTGACTTGAGCATATTCTTATTTACCTATTGATTCTCAATTACGAACCACTCCCTTGGGACTCGACCCCAACTCACTAGTTCGGTTATATTACTACTTTACGATCGCTGGCACTTAGTATTGGATGAAGTGTCTTGATACGTGAAATCACTTAGGTACCAAGGTCGATTATGTGTTTCGTATGTTGATGGTTTGAGGGAACAAAATTTAGAGAAAGCTCATAGTTTTCGATATTCTATTCATCCGGGAGCGACAAAGATGTACCATGACCTACGGGAAGTCTATTGGTGGAATAGAATGAAAAAGGATATTGCGGGATTTGTAGCCAAATGTCTGAATAGTCAACAAGTTAAGGTTAAACATCAAAGGTCGGGAGGCTCAATACAAGATATAGCAATTCCCACTTGGAAGTGGGAAAAGGTGAATATGGATTTTATTGTGGGTTTGCCTTGTACCCGAAGGCAACATGATTCTATTTGGGTCATTCTAGATAGGATGACAAAATCGTCCCCCTTCATTCCCGTCAAGGTTTCTCATTCGGCGGAACACTATGCCAAGTTATATATAAATGAGATAGTGAAGTTACATGGGATTCCTTTTTCTATTATTTTGGATCGGGGTACTCACTTTACTTCACACTTTTGGAAGTCATTCCAATAAGGGCTTGGTACTAAGGTTAAGCTTAGCACGGCTTTTCATCCCCAAACCGATGGGCAAGCGGAGCTTACCATCCAAACATTAGAAGATATGTTGAGGGCATGTGTTATAGACTTCAAGGGTAATTAGGACGACCAGTTGCCATTTATAGAGTCTGCCTACAATAATAGTTACCACTCAAGTATTGGTATGTATCCTTTTGAAGCCTTGTATGGTAAGATATGTAGGTCTCCTGTTGGTTGGTTTGAGGTAGGTGAAATTGCTCGTATTGGTCCCAAATTGGTTTATGAAGCTATTGAGGAAGTTCGGCTCATTAGAGAGAGGTTGAGAACGGCTCAAAGTAGACAAAAATCTTATGCTGATGTGAGAAGAAGGGATCTAGAATTTGAAGTGAATAATTGGGTATATTTGAAAATCTCAACCATGAAGGGTGTGATGAGGTTTGGCAAGAAAGGAAAACTTAGTACCTGGTATGTAGGCCCATATCAAATTTTGCAACGTATTGGGAAGGTTTCCTATGAGTTGGATTTGCCAAATGAGTTGGCCCCGGTTCATCCGGTATTTCATGTTTCTATGCTTAAGAAGTGTATTGGAGATCCAACATCCATTGTTCCCCTAGAAGGGTTGGGAGTTGATGAAAGCATTTCCTATGAAGAGGTTCCGGTAGAGATTCTAGATTGGCAAGTCAAGAGATTGGGAAACAAGGAAATAGCTTCCGTGAAGGTTTTATGGAGAAATCATTTAGTTGAGGGTACTACTTGGGAGGCCGAGGCAGATATGAAGTCCTGATAACCTCATATCTTTCCTTCTACTCCTCTTCAAGCTTGAGGTAATTAGTTCCTCTTGAGTTTTTGTGTATTGGAGGTCATGTGTGTTATATGTGCTTTCCATGATTTCCTTATGTTGTGCATGTTCATGATGAAATTCATGTTTACTAAGAAAATGAGTTTTTATGATTGACTTTCCTCATGTTTTTGTGCATTTCGTATGAGTTGCCTATTTGACTTCATGCGATGAGTTGATGAACATGTTTTAGTATGTTTTTTAGAGTAATTTCATATTTGCCCCATGATAGTGAGTTGAGCATGCTTTTAGTTGGAGAAGGTAGTTCCTCCTATAGATATTAGAAATATTGAGTTTTCATGCATAATGGGTTGTTAGATGTAGTTCCTACTTCCTTGTGTTGCATTGATTATGTTGAAGATGGAGTTGGAGTTTCCTTCTTTGAATTGTACATTATTTTGATGTTTCATGTATGTTGGGCTGCTAGTCTTGAGTCTTTACTTCCGTAAGGTGTTTAGATTGCAATTCGAGGATGAATGTTCCCAACTGGGAGATAATGTAACATTCCGTAAAACTAGTAGACTAAACTAGAGCCTAACGTAAAACTAGTAGACTAAACTAGAGCCTAACGTAAGGGTTAGAGTCGTAAATAACTCCCTATACTCAAAATATATGTTTTTGGTTTTAAACGTCAAGGTATGACTCCCCAAGGACCAACCAAGGGTCATTGAGGAGGACCCTAAAACAAGGCCCCAAAACAGTCCACCCACGAGAAGGGACCTACGGGCAGTAGGTGGACCCATACCCCATGGGTTGGGGTCATGTGTCAAGGCCCTAGAAAATGGGTTGCAGACCCCAACCCACAGTTCACCAGCATGCCACGTGGGTTCATGCATGGACCGTGTGTGGGTGGCCGTGGGTGGTCACTGAAACTGCCATTTGGCAGTTAGACTTAGGGGTATTTTGGGGTGTTCCTTTTTAATTGATTATTCATTGATGTCATTTTAGCCTATTTTTAAACACCTATATAAGTAATTTAGACACCTAAACTAACTCATCTAAATCATAATTTCTAAATCCCCAAATCAAAACCAAAACCCTCTCAAAAATATTATCTCTAGAACTCCAAGGAAGAAGAAGAAGAAGAAAGGTGAAGCTAGGGCTGAATAATCCATCTTTTCTACTCAAATTTGTGGGGATTCTTCATCAAGGTATGGTAGTCCTTCATCCATGGACAGTCTTCATCCATGGAGTCCCTCCAAACTTAATTTCAAAACTTGTAATTTCCCCAAAAGCTAGGGTTTTACTCCAATTCATGGATTCACTTCAAAAATGATTCTAATGAATTAATTGCTTTATATTATGATCAAATTGATGATTTATTACTGTTTATATGATGAATTCCCCAAGAATCCATGAATTCCCCTATTTTCCCAATTAAGATCTTAAAGTGTGGGTGTTGATTGATGCAAGTAGAATATGATAGAATTATGCATCTAGTAATTGAACTACTTGAATTATGTTATCATCCATGTCCAATGTAGTAATTCTATATGTGTTGATGAATTGTGATCTATGGTCCTTGAAGGGCAAACTATGAGAATTAAGCATGACTATGAGATTTAAGAATATGCTTTATGAACACTTTGAGACTAAAGTGAATATGATTATGATCTAGTCGTTGTTGTGTTGGAATGTTATCCTCATGAACACACTTATGTATGATTATGATATGATGTGAAGGGTTTTTTCACAATATGATGATTCTAGGGTTGAAAGGTTATTCTCACCTATTGAATCCATGAGCTATAGTATGAATTATATTGGATTGAGTGTCAAGACATTCTTCCATGAATATAAACTTAAGTCAAGACTTAAATATGTAACCTATGGGAATTAATGCTTAGCACCTGGAGGATATGAATATGTGATGGAAGCTTATACGATAGTTGAATCTGGCTTCCCAATAGGTACCTTTTACTATAGTTGAACCCGGGTTCCCAAAGTATGTATCTTGTGAGATGGAAACCTTCTACCTTAGTTGAGTTCGGGTTTCTAGAAGAAATCTCCTTATCCCATAACTATGAGCCCTCATAGTTCTTTAGCTAGTAGATCCACCTAAGCTAATAGTATGGTTCAACCATAGGCAAGTAGGACAACCCCTTTTCGGTGTGGGGTAGACACCGGATTCCATTTTAGCTCACATGGTCTATGTCGGTTAAAGCTTATTCCCACTAGTGCATTAATATGAACAAGAATATGAAATATGAACCATGGTCACTTAAGAAGCTTTACTTAGTATTGATGGGATTATGGGATCTCACTCATGCATTGCACAAAGTATGCTTTGAGGGTATCTGTGGTATGTTCCTTTTATGTTATGATGGTCTATATGTTGAATATGCTTATGACTTAGGATTTTACACTAATCTTCATGATGATTCTTAAAATTGATAAAGTGCATGCTTTTCAACTAAAATGTCTTTTTTTAGCATGTCTGCATGATTTTGTGCATGGCTATCATACTTAGTGCATTTTTGTACTAACCCATATTTTCCTACATTTTCCACAAGTGTAGGGTCCGGTGTTTGAGGTGATCTTCATTTGATACAAGTTTGGATTCGACTATTCTCCTTACTTGTGGTGAGTCCTCATCGTTCGAGGACGGAGCATATCTTTGTAGTTTCTGTCTTTCTTGTATTTGACTTTCAGATTATATTGTAAGGGTTGTAACCCTATTTGATTCCAATATTATAGTTTCATTATTGTTCTTTACTTATGTTATGATATGCTAAGTGGCTTACATGATACCTTTAGGGGTATTTTGTGCCTTGTTACGTCTAGGGGGGTACCCTTGGGTCGTGACATTAACTCTACAAAACATTCCAAAACCTTAATTTATATATTCTCTCGAGATAGATAGGTAGGAGTGAGTTAAGATTCACTCTCTCTAGCTGAACCCATAAAATCCCACACACTAGACCATCAATCAATAACCTTGGTTTAGAACCTCTCTCTCGAGCAAGCCCAAAACACTATGCTAAAATTGTATTTGCAACTACAATTCATGAATTACTACTCACCTATCAATTAAACACACATGAAAACAACATTTAAATCATTAAACAAGAATACCCATAAGCTAATTAGACAAATAAACACATTATCACACCCCAAGAATTGGGGTTTTAGCTACACATCATAAAAAGAGAGAAACAATTACAACCTATATTTTCCATGAGCTGGGTAGAAGCTTCTTAGTCTTTACAATGGTCCAAATTGAATAAATTCCAAAACCTATTGGCAAATCCTCAAATTTAAGCTTCAAAAGCTTCAAAGTCTATAATGGAAACTCAAAAACTCAGAGAAAAACTCAAAAACTCAAACTTAGGGAATAAGAACTCTGGGAACTTCATTTAAAATTTCAATTTATAGTTGCCCAATTTTTGTCATGAAAGGCCATTGGGCGAAGTAAGTTAAGCCTCGCCAAACCAGTGGGCGATCCTTCTTTTGTTCAAATCCATCGCTGGTTTGCATTGGCCATTTGTCTTCAGGGTTCTGTGACTTTAGGAGATCAAGGTTGCTATCCGGAGTCGTTTGGCGATCTGTCGACTGCCCATTTCTGTCGCCAAGTCGATTCCTCCCCATGGCTGGAACGCTGAAACTTTGGGCGAGCTAAGGAGCCACTCGCGGTTTGCCTAGTGGTCTTAGCGATCACGACGATCACTTTTCTTCACTTCTTCAGCTTGTTTTCTCCTTTTTGCCTGGTAGTGTCCTTACCTTGCTCCTTAGCCTTCACAACTGCAACTCAACACTTTGACATCATTTTAGAGCATAAATTAGGCATTTGAAGACACTTAAACTATCAAACCAAAGCCCTGAATGAGTCAAAATCTCGGACTCATCAAAGACCACGGACACCCAGATGGACCATGGTCATTATAACGATCTTTGATGTAGCCCGTGGTAGATTTCCAGTGGACAGGCCTTGAAGAGATGTGTTTTGAGATTGCCAAGTAAGGGCCACATAGGGCTCATGGACCGTGAAGCCACTGACGGGTCGTCTTAATGTCTGTTATAAGTCCCGACATTTAAGTCCTACTTCGAGTAGGACTCTTTTTAGACTAACTATTTGAATTAATTAGGTCGTAATTTTGAACTATGTCATCATATCTTGAACGAGCGACTACTTTCTAAATATTCTCTACTTTGATTTTTATCGATTAACATTGAAATCGATTTTGGAGCTTTGATTTTGGTTTTCTGAAAATCAAGTGTTCATTGAATTTGAAAAATTTCGTAAGTGATTTATCTTAATGCATTCATTACAAATCTTTGTTTATTCAGTTGAAATCATGAGTGGCTAAACACCACAACTAGGGTTGTGGGAACTATGACTAAAATCTGAGTTTAGATTCCTAAAATGAGTAGAATGTAATTCATAGTTACATAACTTAGCTCAACTTTAGTTAATCATTTGTTCTACTGAACACGCTTTAGAACTCGCCTGTATTTGTCAATTGTTCGATAGAAAATTGATAGTTAGGAAAAAGTTGGGTTAAATTGTCGAATTAGAGTGAAAGTTTGGGTTCGAGAGAAAAGAACTTTGACTCTAAATTTTGCAAGCATAAAATTGAATCACACTCTAATACCGAGAGGAATTGAGTGGACAGTTATCTAATAACACTGAGAAGTGTGAGATACACCTAACTCACCTGTATTTTGAAAAGAATGAATTACCTGAAACTCGTTCATGAATCAATACCAGATGTAACATCATAGGAAACACAACCCTGGTTTCATTCATTTATCCATACCACTTTAAAATCAAGACGCTGTTAATTGTTCTAATCTTGTTATCTCAACAATGTTGCTTATTTGGACCTAACAACTAAACCCAATTTACATTTCGCATTTACTTTCTTTAGGAAATAATAACAGCATTTGAATGAATGCGACAGTCAAACTATTTCTGTAAAGAAATTCTCTGTGGGATCGACCTCAACTCACGTTGAGTTTATAAATTAACTTCAACAGTTTATACTTCTTAATTGAGGTGTAAGTTTGGATGTATCAGTCATCCCATTGAGGAGATTAGATGCGATTTTGAAAGGTTGTTGCATTATACCCCTGGAATATGTTGATCAACAATACCTTTGTTCATCAAGTCAAGACTCCTACAAAAATGTTGTAACAACACGTAGTTCGACAGCCCGTGAGTCAGACATTGAAGTAGCAACTTCTGAAATCTCAGCCACATCTCATGGATTGGTTCAGCCTCCACACGCTTGAATCCCTGAATATTATCTCTTAACGTCATCATTCTTGATGGAGGAAAGAGCCTTACAAAGAACGCTAAGGTAAATTCATCCCAAGTAGTAATGGAATTCCTAGGTAGATCAGCTAACCACTAGGTAGCTTCTCCCATCAAAGAAAAAGGGAACAACCGAAGACCGACTGATTCTTGAGAAATGTTCTTGAATGAGAACGGACCACATACGTCTACAAAATTCTGAATATGCTCATGGAGATCCTCATGAGCTAGCCCTCCATATAATCCTTTCATTTGCAGGAGTTGTAACATAATGCTAGTTACGTGGAAGACAGCATTCCCTTCAACAGTAGGTAGACGTATAGCACCAACACCACCCAATTGAATCGGGTCATTAATATCATTAGATTTCTAATGTCATCTTGGTGGCCCAGTTGGCTACCGTTACTTCCATTCAGACTCATCTCGTCCTCTGTTCAAATACAACCAACACAAACACAAACAAAGTAAGTCGATTCAACTACAACACAACAAGATCACAATTCAAACTTCAATAATAGAATGTTAAACACCACTCCCCGGGAGCGGTGCCATTTTTTATTAACGCTCAACTGCACCTCATCCAACACTAGGTGTAGGCGATCATAATCTAGTATAAAACCCAACAAAGAGTTGGAGTCAAACCAACAGGGAGCGGTACAAGTTTAAATTCAGTTATGAAGTTATGAATGTGGTCTAATCGGTTATAGGAATAGAAATATCCAAAACATTTAGATAAATCAAAGAGGTTGACAACGAATGTTAGATGGGGGAATTGGTTTGTCAATTAATAACTAAAACAATTATCAAACCATGGGATTCAACAAGTAGAGAGAAATTCTTGGGGATGTGATCGATTATACACAAATTTCGCTATATGGGTAATTGAAATTTACTAACAATTGCTAAATATCAGTAGGTAGGCTAGACTACAAATGCAATAGCTTTCTCTTGAACAACTATTACGAATCAATTGAGTTCTCTCGAACCTCGACAAGCTAAACAATATAAACACCCCAACACCTTAATTTACCTACTCTCTCGAGCTAGATAGGTAGAATCGAGTTAAGGAGTCACTCTCTCGAGCTGAACCCACATCAACCCAATAACTACAATCATTAATCAAAATCTTGGTTCTAAGACCTCATTCTCAAGCAAGCCCAAAACACTAAGTTAGAATTGCATTTGCAACTACAATTCATAGATTAATATATAGTTAACGATTAAACCCACTTCAATTAAACATTTAAATAAGCAAACATCAATATCCATAAGCTAATTATGTTAATAATCACATTATTACACCCCAAGAATTGGGGTTTTAGCTATACATCATAAAAAGGAAGAAATAATTACCAAATATGTTAGACATGAGCTGGGTAATGGTTTCCAAGTCTCTACAATGCTTCAAATCAAATTAATTCAAAACTCCAATTGCAATTCCTCAAAATCAAGTCTCAAATAAAGTCTACAATGGAAAACTTAGGAGAACTGAATTTAGATTTTTTCCAAAATGTGCAGAACTCCTTTCTTTCTTTTTGAAATTTAATTTATAGTCTCCCAAATTTTGGCATGCAGGGCAATTAGGCGAGGTAAGTCGAGGGTCGCCGACCAAGTCGACGACGCGCCTATTAATCTATTCCATCGCCGGTTTTCCTTGGTTCTTAATGCTCAGAGTTCTCTAACTTTAGGCAATCTAGGTCGATGTCGCTGAGTCGTTCGGCGGTTCGCCGACTATCTATTTCCTTAGCCAAGTAGGTTCTTCCCCAGGGCTGGCATGCAAGAACTTTAGGCGAGCTAAAGAGCCACTTGACAGCTCGTCGAGTGGTCTTGGCGATTACCAGGATTGCCTTCTTTCAACTTCTTCAGCTTTTTTGTTCCTTTTTGTTTGGTAATGTCCTAGCCTTGCTCCTTCGGCTTCATTGTTGTAAATCAGCACTTTAACATCAGTTTAGAGCATAAATTACAAATTGAGAACACTTAAACTATGAAAACAAAGCCCTAAATGTTACGACCCAACCCACCGGGCCGTGCGGGCAACTACTACAACACCTAAGTAGGAGAATCCTCGATTCCCAAACATTTTAAAATGCGGAAAATTAAGAAAACTTACGAATAAAAGGAATTCATGTAATGTTTTATAAAATAAGAGTTTAAACGACCAAAAGTTAACTTGTAAAGTAATTAACTTCCCCAAGGATCTAGTCTAAACAACTACAAGAGCTTCTACGATTACAAAGTAGAAAATACAGTACAAATGACACATCTCCCACCACATGAAAGGAAAAATAGAAGTTGTTGGGGATCGTCTTCGTCTTCACCTATGAAACATAACTGACCCTGCAACCAGACTATGCAAAAAAGGCATAGCAAGAGTAGCATCAGTACAAACCACACGTACTAGTAAGCATCATCGATCAACCCCATACCCACTGCATAATATAAGAAATCGACTAGCACGAATCATGCAATGAGATTGTTCATTCCTCCACCTTTACCATTCTCGATACTAAATAAGTATACCAGTACCCCTGACTTTAGCCCCTCGTGTGCTACATTCCTTATCATAGCTTAACCATTCTACCTCTTAGAGGAGATTTTGGATGTAACCACTACCAACCTGGCCACCCACTCATGACATACCCTTACTTCTTCCACCTGACTACTCAACCCTTGACTTTATAGAACGTTCTATCAATGTTTTGTTAACCATTTCACCTACTAATCCCCTGCCAGGGTGACCCTAGATATTTAACCTTTAAGACATACCACCACCCTAATTCACCCTTTAAGGACACAAACCACTTCTCTAAAGTACACAAAGTAATACATGGACCAGGCAGCAAAGGTTCGAGCAGGATGGCGGTTAGTCTTCCTCGTCTCTTTCGGGTGGGAGGCCAATAAGCAGGCGCATCACTTATGATAATACTCAGGCTAGGGGCACACCCTAAGGAACAAAATCTCGACAGAAGAAGGAACTCTTTCATGCCTGACCTGCTTTCTGGCTAGCTTCTTTATCGCAAGCGCTATCGGTCTCTACTTACCATTCCCCCTCTCAACATGGGCTTGACCATACACAGTTCATTCACTAATGAGATATAACAAGTAAACACCACATGTTAAATATACATATACAGAACATACGATACATTCAACATTTCAGGGACAATGTACAATTCCACATTCTCACAATAGGTAGATATGACAATTCAATGGTCCTCTCATGGAACCCACCCCCAAATTGTTAGTGTCTCAAAATGTGACACTCGATCCAATGCATGTTAGTGTGTCGAAATGTGACACCCGATCCATTGCATGTATATATCTCGGTACGTGACACCCGATCCAATAGATGTTAGTGTATCAGAACGTGACACCCAATCCAATATATGCTAGTATGTCAAAATGTGACACCTGATCTAATGCATGTATACGTGTTGGTACGTGAAACCCGGTCCAGTCAGCACAATCACCATCACGATCACACTCATAATGAACATACTCAAAATCATATCGAGTATTTGGTTCATGGCATGAAATTGTACATATTTAGTTATTTCATTAGGTTTGATCAACAAGGCTTCATTCACATACGTGCATGCATTATAATGAAGCAATGACCAACATACATCATGCAAAACATGAAATAAAACCATCATCTTCCCTATTTCACAGGATTAGGCTTCCTCCTATGGTATAATTCTAATGGAACAATTAGAAATACATGTACGACTATCTCTTTTTTGGTGTGCGAAATCCTACGCATGAATTTTACCATCAATTACCATTATACTATGCAGTGAATCACGGATTTACAACTACTTAATAATAAACCTAGCCTACATGGGTGCTAAGCAGTCGTAGAGGGATTGTAGCTCCAAGTCCTGGCTTTTGGATGACGAGGCGGCAGATTTTGACAGGAAATCTGCAAGCTATCGACGTCCTTTCGCTAAAAATCTCTTTCTCCTTCCCTTCCAAGCCTAGAGCAGCCTTATGAGGGTTTATGGGGTGGTCCTTTCCTCTTTTTGGTGTTTTGGGAAAAAGGATAAAATAATATTTTTCGTTATTTATGTTTTGGTCCCGTCCGTCCCGCTTTGGCGTTTCATGTCCCGCTGGAGCACCGCCGCCCTAGCGACATTTGTCCTGCTCTGGTGGGATGATGGACCCAGTTTTCCCCGACATTTTTCCTTTCCTAAATAACGATGGTTTAGGTCGTTACAATAGATACCAATTTACCCCCCATTCATCTTCGAACGACTAGCGAAGGGAGCAACACAGAGAAAAGAGATGCTTTTAATTGCGCAGCCTGACCCCACCAGAGCGTCAGCCTTCTCGCTGAGGCGGGGCTATTATGGCGAGGATACTCCCGCTATAGAAGGAGATCGGAGAAAGTAAAAGGGGGAAAGGGGAATGGTTTCTCCATTTCCTCCCGTCCTCATTCAAAATTCTCCAAAACTTTCTCAAACGCTCCTTTCCGAACGTCAATTCTAAGGCAATGTTCTTGCTCCTTACTCTCTTTACTTTAATACTTACTTAAATGCTATTGCATGACGTTGAATTATTGATTAGAATATCTTTAGGGTAGTTTCTTTTTGAATTGAAAATAAGTGGCTTGATTTGCTAGAAAATTGTAGCATGAACACTGATATACCGTGAGTTTATGGTAATTTTGATGCGTTTCACTTTGAGTTTGTGTGTTTCTTGGGCTATTTTGTTAGTAAAAATAATGGTTTGTGTGTAATTCTTGCAAAAAATAGGCTTGGATGCAGTTGATGAAGATGCGAGCTGAAAAGTGCAGAAGTGGCCAATGACGGAACAATCAATGGACCGTAGGTCCATCAACGGGTCGTAGGTGGGCAGTCGTAAGTCCTGGTCTAGAAGTTGAGTTTCAGTATTCAAAGCATGGACTGACAGGAAGGACTGTAGTCTAATACATGGACCGTATGTGGGCAAGCTTAGGTGGAAGATCAGGGAAGTCTAACCAAGTGTGGAACCACGGAGGCATCGACAGACCATAGGTCGACCCACGGGCTGTCCTACACATCTGTCGATTGAAGATCTGAGAGTTGAGAGTTCCAGTATCTAATAACTTTTCCAAGTGTTAACTATGGAAAGGGACCTACGGACCGTAGGTCAAGGCGTCGATCGAAACCAAATCTGAGCAGTTTATTTCCTTATTTTATTTCCTGTTTAAGTTAAGATTTGTTTTCTATAAATAGGAGTGGTAATCCTCGTTTTTTGGGGTTAGACATTATTGTAAACTTCTAGTTTTTGTTCTTTGGGAATTAAGTTGCAAACTTTTAGCAATTAAATTTCCGGATTTCGTTCGATACAATTTTCACTTTGAATTCCAATTCAAGATTTCGGTTTTCATCTATTCTAATTATAAGTTCATGAATTCTTTTAAACTAATTATGAATTGTGAATTCTCAAGCATGAGTAGCTAAATCCACAACTAGGGTTGTGGGAACCATGAGCAATTAACAAAGTATGAATAATAATTAAGTAATTCTTGAATAGTATTTATGCATGTATTGTTAATCCTTTCATTTAGAAGACTTTTTTAACGAGTGCACGCGTTAGAACTCGCCTCGTTCTTACCTGCCGGACCAAGGAGGTAATGAATGAGAAAAGGATTAAACAACAGAGATTTAGTGGATGCTATCTAATAGTTTGATGTCAATTGGAGTGAGGGTGAAAACTAAACTACATTTATATGACGACTAATCTGGAGTAAAGGTAAGGGTTAGTAAAGCATACACCCGTAGCCGGACCAAGGTGCGTGGTGAAATTCCCTACTTGGAGGACTAATCACTTAGGGATACCTAACTTACCAACTTTGCATGTAAAACACTAGGAAAGGATTATTATTATTAGGATTAGTTCATTAAGAGCTTGTGGGGAACACATATACCTAGTTTCCTTCTCATATTGATAAAGCAAAGTCTGAATTTTGTTTACTTGTTACTTAAGCATTCAAATTTGTTACTTACTTACTTACAAAATCCCCTGTATACTTTTCTCGGAAATAGTTTGACTAAACGGGAATAATATTGTATTAAGTTTAAGTCTGAACCATATTCCTCGTTGGATCGACCCCAACCTACAAGTAGGGTTCTTTATTTGACAACGATCACTTATACTTCTTTAGGGAGGTGTAATTTGAGAGTCTCAAATTTTAGCGCCGCTGCCGGGGAATACGGATTTTAGATTAATTTTAACTACATTATTGAACTTTAGTCAATCCTGATTTTATGTTTTTCTTTTGTTTTTGTTTTCTACAGATTTCTACTCTAGTGTATGCCAAGTACACGAAGTTGAGGCGAACCTTTGACCCCCTACGATCAAGAATATTAGAAAGACTTTGAGGAAAATGAATAATCAAGGGGTAATCAACAACCCAATCGGAGAGGGTCTAGGAGTTGGAGTCGAATTGCAGCCTCCTGAGGTTGTTAATGTGCACGCTCAGGTTCATGGTGGTAATCTAATCGGAAATACAGAGAGGGTTCAGAATCTGTCAGCACCTAGGTTGCGCGATAACTACAGGGTTGACTACAATACAATTGAATCAGAAGGGCCTATTGTTCTTCCTTCTTTACCTCCAGGGCATACATTTGTGGTGACCAGCAGTCTTATGCAAATGCTTACAGCAAGAGGGTTGTTTTCTGGTATAGCTTCGGAAGATCCACATGGTCACATGGCTAAATTGAGAAGTGTTTGTAAGAGTTGTGTGGGATGACCGGAATTGGATATAAATGTCATAGGTTTGAGAGTCTTCCCTGTGTCATTGACCGGTGATGTTGCATTGTGGTTTTCTGAGATTTCATACAATCCAATTCATACATGGGACCAATTGCATAAGGTGTTCATGGCGAAGTATTTTCCGGTGCCTAAGAAGTTAAATCGCAAGGATAAAATGAATAATTTTGTAGCACTACCTGGAGAGTCCTGATTAAAGTTCTAAGCATCTACGATCGTTAATCAGTATAATAACCCAACTAAATGAGTTAGGGTCGAATCCCATAGGGAGTGGTACGTGTTTAAGATTAAAGACTAAAGTGTGAATATATTCTAATTAGCCATAGTAATAGAAATTTACGAATAAAAACATAATTCAAATTAAAGGGGTGACACGAGTGTCAACTAAGGAAGTTTTGGTTTTAACTATCAACTACAACGACAGCAAATAACACGAAGATGACAATAATGAGACGCATTCTTGGGATGTGATTAGATTATAGGCTAAGGTAAACAAATGGGTGATTGCAAATGTTAGTGAATAGCTATAAATCAGTGAATAAGCTAGACTTTAGAGGGGGTAAACCTTCTATCGAATAATTTACCTCGAATCAAGTAGGTTTCTCTCGAACACCAACAAGCATTCAAATATGAATATCCTTCGCTTTAGTCCATTAAATCTCTCGATTTGAATGTGTGGAAAAGGGTTTAGGATTAACTCTCTCAAGCTAAACCCATGACAACCCAATACCCACAGACCATCAATTTAGTAATCTTAGTTTTTAAAACCTCTCTCTCGAGCAAGCCTAAAACACGAAGGTAGAATTAAATTTGCAACTATAATCCTTCAAATTAAACCACAATTACTGAATGAAATCACTTCTAAACAACATTTAAACTGACAATTAGCAATACCCATAAACTAAATCAACCCATAATCACACCCCAAGAATTGGGGTTTTAGCTAGACATCATAAAAAGTTAAAAATCGTTACTAAACTGTGCTTCCATCAACTGGGTAAGATTAATTTCATCTTTACAAAGGTCCAAATTGAAGAATCTCAAAGACCCACTTCTAATTTCTCAAAAATGGAAAACTTCCATTCTTCAAAGCTAAGGAAAACTTGTCTCAAAACACAGAGTTCAAACTAAAAATCTAAAAATTGATTCTAAGATTATGATAAAAGGTCCTAAGATTAATGTTTGAAAATGTATTTATAGTTGCCAAAAATATGCTGCGAAGGGCCATTCGGCACAGTAAGTCGGGCTTGCCGATCAGCTCGGCAATCTGCCCTTTGGTCAGTTCCATCGTCTTTATGCTTTGGCCTTCAGTATCCTCAAGTTCTGTAACTTTGGGCAATCTAACACTGCATCGCAAAACCACTCGGCGACACACCGACTTCTCCTTTCTCCCGCCAACTGGATTTTCTCCTTCAGGGCTTCGCACACTGGAACTTTAGGCGAGATAGTGGCTATTCACCGACTCACCAAACGGACTCGGCAATCACCAGATCTTCATTTCTTCGCTATTTCAGCTCACTTCGTTCCTTTTTTCAAGTTAATGTACATGCGTTGTTCCTCAATCCAAATACCTGGAAATAAAGGATTTTACCTCAGTTATTGGCACTAAATAAGCATTTGAGGACACGAAATCTATCCAAATAAAGCCCTAAATGAGTCCAAATCTAGGACCCATCAACACCCCAACTTAAACTTTTGCTTGTCCTTAAGTAAAACTCAAGTTCAGCAGTTCAAAAAGGATGTCTCAAACAGTGCTACATAAGACTCGATCATGAATGCACACAAAAAGACTCAACTTACTCATGAAAGGATCAATTGTGCACTCAAAGACTCAAGTGGTGACTCACCATTATCAAAGATTCTCAAGTTCACAATACTTGCTTCAAATGCAAGTTCAAGCTCAAAAAAGGTACTCAAATATCCTCACACGAAGAATGATTCCATATTCACACACAATGGTTTACCAATTTATAGTTCCGAAATCAAATACAACACTCACTCTCACAAAGATGAACACAATGCATGATTTCACCCATAGTTTGCCCTTATTTTCCAATCAACACTTGTTTCACCTCACTCAAGATCAAAAAGGTCTTTTCAAGGCTTGTAACGGGGCTGAGTGTAAAGGAATGCTTGATGCTTACTGTGACCAACGACACTACCTACGGTTCGAGTGTCTACGATCATCGATAATATAGTAACCCAACCGAGGGTTGGGGTCGAGTACTAAGGGAGCAGTTTTGAGAATTGATAGAAAAGTAAAATCTAGTTCTAACTAGTCGTAGCTAAAGAAATTTACGATTTAAAACATTGTAAATCAAAGGGAGGACACAAAAGTGTCAAATATAAAATTGGGGTTTTTTTCACAAGTAAGTAAAAACAACGAAAATAACAAGAAAATCAAGTATGTGGACGAGTTCTTGGGGTGTGACCTCAATACAAGTTGAGATAAATAGTTGGGTACATGCTTTCGATAGAAAATTTGCAAGATATTAGTGACTAGGCTAAGCTTTAGATGGAAATAAGTTCCCTCTAGGGAAACTTACCCTGTTTCAAATGTGTTCCTCTCGAAAACACATTTGCCGCATGAAGACCAGCCTACACCTTACCCCACTCACTCTCTCGATCTGAGTGTTAGGTTATGGGACTAGGGCTCACCCTCTCAGACTGAACCTCATGTAGACCCACTCCTTAGGCCATCAGTTTAGTGGTCTTGTTTCGCGACCTCCCTCTCGGGCAAGCCGAAACCACATGGGTGGCTTTGTATTTGCAACTACAAACCCATTAACTTAAACCACAACCACTAGGTGAAATCACCATTAAAATATATCTAACCTACCAGCAAGCAAGACCCAACAATAATATCAACACATATTTGCTAAATCACACCCCAAGAATGGGAGTTTTTAGCCACACATCAAGAAATAACAAAATACAACTAAAATGATAATGAAATCAAATGGGTATAAGAAATAAAACCTAGATTTAAGAAAAGGAAGATGAATAAAGAATACCCACTTCCAACTTGGGGAAGATGAACTACTTTCTTCAAGTTTTCAAAACCCTCTGTAACACCCCAGATTCGAGAAAGGAAAAAAATTCTAGATTTTCAGAAGTTGCTTGTGCCACTGACGGAAGCCATCTACGGACCGTCAGTCGACTGACGGCCCTTCAGTTAGCTCCGTCGATGGGCCAGCCAACTTTTAGTTTAACACTTCAGATTTCATCCTTCAGTCGCAAACGATGGCCGACCAGCATGGACCGTCATTCGATCCACGGTCCGTAGGTATGATCGTTGGTGAAGGCCAGCAGCCAATTAGGAGGAAATTGATAATTGGGTCAACTTCAAATGGTCATAACTCCCAGCACAAAATGAATTATGTGTCCCATGACCTATGATATGATAGATAATTGAATCCTCTTTCCAACGCTGCTGAGTTTGCTAAAATCTGACCTCCGAGTAAAACGTTATGCTCATTTTAGTGAAGACATGTCGAGCAGGCTTGACTTACGGACCCAATCGACGGATCGTCGATTGAATGACGGCCCATCAGATCAATCCGTCGATCACTCCGACAGCAGTTAATTTGGGGGTCTTTTGGTCTTTTCCTATTTCGTTTAACCCTAAGATATATCATTTAGACACTAAATCATGAGGTTTTAGTCAGTTTAAGCCTAGAAACATAACTAGAACTTACCTACGTCAAGTCATTAATCAAAACATAGAAAATTAGAAGCAAGAGAGGAGAAAAAGGCCAAAAACCCTAGTTCAAGAACGCAACAAGGTTCCATCAGTTCCAGCCATGAAATTGAAAGATTTATCTTTGGAATTCATCACCAGGTATGTGGGATTTCACTAGTGGGTTCCTTTTGCCCATTAGGTCCCTAGATTCAGTCAGATTCTTGATTCCATGATTATGAACAGACCTAGGGTTTCTAGAATTTCAACAGATCGTCATGAATTAGTTATTTAAATGTTCCAAATCAGATTATCATGTTAATGCTCAGTTTATTGCATGAATTTCAGAACCCTAGATATGTGTTTCTTTAGTTCTTGAATTACACATGCTAGGTCAAATATTTCAGTTATTCAGATATACATCCTCCAGTTTTGAACGCCACATTATCAGTATATTTCAGCATAAACCCTATTTTGAGTTATAAATCTTGAGAAGCTTCTTTTTGGACAACACTTGAGTTTTAAACTGAGTTTTTGAGAAAGTTAAGATGATTTTTTAGAAAGAGCTTCTAAAACATGATTAGTATGACAATCGAGTAGGTCATCAATGTATGAATAGTATGGTATTCAGATATACCATCAATGTTTATGCAGTATGACTTCCCAAGTCATCAATGATCATAGTATAATATGATTTTGAATTGTTTTCTAAGAAGGAGTTTTCAAGTATGAGTATCTACATATCAGTATTTTGAGCTATTCAGTATTTCAGTCATAATGTATTCAGTTATACATGCCTCAGTTTATGAAT